>APFE030823897.1:0-27390 GCA_000404065.3 Pinus taeda | reverse complement strand
AGTTTAGGAAGTTGTCACTAAGGGGGGATAGGCTCTAATGCCTCCTTCCTTCTCCTATTGTGTCATATTTGTACATCCTTCAATCCTATCCCAATTTGTTCTTAAGGGGGGATGTTAGGATATTCCGACACATAGGAAATAGTTAAAGTGTGTTTCTTTCCTATATACTTTTGTAACTTACAATCCGACGGTCATGATATGTAGTGATTTGACGGTTCATTCTCTCCTCAGTATTACCGACACTTGATTCGTGGCTTAACACCCGATTGGTCCATGATCCCTATTTAAAGAGCGTGGAGGGTTGTTTGTAGGGTAGCCATTCATGAGAGAAGCTTATGTAACTTTTCATTCTTTTATTAGTAAATTTCCTGAAGTGGCCGCGTTGGCTCAGGCTGTGGACTGTTTCCCTCTTTGAGGGTTTTAACCACGTTAACAATACTGGTGTATTGATCTGTGATCTGTTTGTGAGCGGTGTCCTTTGGTGTTCTGTCTGAGGAACTTACCCTGTAAATTCCTACATTCATGTGTCTTACTAGCACTCCTAAGATCTTTCGTATCCATGCATTCCCTTAAGGCATTAGCCACAATAAATTCCCTCTGAAATATGAGTGTATAACTCAATGATCAAACCATTTCCCATTAGGACAACTCACACAAATGTCGCAGGTTTTATCAAATCTTCGATGTTGGGAAATTTATGCCTTAACTATAGTTATCTTGGGTATTCATAACTTACGTGCATTTAATCATAATTCATATCTTTAAAGGTATAACCTAACCCTGAAGGAATACTTACCCATTCCTTCAAATGACTTGTTATTGTAGTATGGCTGACTTCCATACTTACATGGCTATCATTACCCGTCTAATCAACTGATGATTCTTCCAGGAGTCCATTTGGCTTCTTCTTTGATCTTGGATTCTCTTGTCATTGTACTCAAGGTTCTTTGTATGACAAAACAATGTGTGTGTGGGTGTGTGGAAAATACCTTTATATTCCATATGACAAATACACATCTTTCGACCCTTGAGGGTCTATTCATTCAACAATAAGGCTCGAAGCCATTACATCAAATATCATCATGTCACTTGTGGGAATTGAACTTGGGTGTGGAGAATCCCAATCATTCCTCCCAATCATTCAAGATAAACCCAATTCACACATGCACACACATTTTGTATTTTTGTGCCAAATTCATGAGAACAATATGCATCTTTTCCTGATGCACAATTTCATTCACACATTAGTTGTTAGTCAAATTAATTCTTAATCATGTGCTTCAAAGCCCTTCTTAGAACTTTTGGTAAAGCCCTTCTATGTAAATCACTATGGAGAGGCATTAGTGGGGTCAGCATTTGGAGCAAATTATTAAGAAGGAAATACATGGGGAATAAGGAATTAATATATTGGTACAGAAAGGGAACTATCAGTCACTTTCATGGGTCTACTATTTGGCTAAGCTTCACGAAGATAGAGTCTATATTCCTAAAGAATCTATCTTGGAACTTCCAAAATGGAAGAAATGCTTATATTGGTTTTGATCATATAATGGGCACGGAGGAAAATCTTAGCATACCTCTAAAAATCATTAAGGCTCTTTATAGAAGGGGTATTTTCACTTGGAATCAGGTTATAGCAGGTTGGCAGGGGGTTTCTTCAATTTGGAAGGAGCCTACAGTCTTAGGTCTAAAGGGTGAACTAATTCACCAATGGAATAACATTGTGATGCATATGAATTTCTCTAGAATATGTTGTTCGGAGGGGAATGATTCCCTTACCTAGAGGGGGAAAAGGAAGGGGAGTGAAGTTCAAGTTAAAGACATTTACTCCAAATTAGTTAAGGATATCTCTAATCCTAATAATTTGATTTTTCCGCTTCAAATGTGGAAATATGGGGCTCCCAACAAAATGATTCTCTTTTCTTGTTTAGTGTTTCATAATAAAAATATTACCTAGCAGAATCTTCAAAAGAGGAACTGGGCTAGCCGAGGCATTTGTGTATTGTGTAGAAGGGAGGAAGAAACTAACTTACATTTATTCCTAAATTGCTCCTTCACGAATCAGTTATGGATGGACCTAGCTAATCATTTTGGGTTCAGGTTGGTGGCACATTCTACTATACAAGATGCTTTGATATGGTGGAGCTCTTAGGGGAAAAGGCTTAGATCTATTCCGAAACTCTTTTTATGGTCTTATGGAAAAGGCGTAATCGCTTAGTTTTTCAAGATGGGAAGGAAAATAAGGAGCATGTGCTAATTAAGATTATTTCTTCTCATTCTTCCCTCCCAACAAAGATGTCTGGTCATAAAAACAAAAGTAATACAAGAAATACAATTTTGTAGATGGACTTCCCAAGAACATTTTTTGATGGAGCCTCTCAGCAAGGTACGTGTGCTTGTGGAGTACTTATTGAAATGGATGAAGAGCAGAGAATTTCCATTTTCTGGAATGGAGGAAAGGGTATGAACAATAAAGCTGAAGCAATGGCTTTGGTTGGTCTTCTTCATCTGGGTAATTTTTTGAACATTCAGAACCTCCACATCTTTGGGGACTCAAAAGTCATCATTGATCACGTCAAAAGGAAATCAATCATTAAGTTTCCCATATTATCAGGATTGATGGATTATGGAACTGGAAAAAGGACTACTGCATTAATCATGTGGATAGACTTCAAAACCAAAAAGCTGATATATTGTCAAAGAAGGGACTAGCGAGCTATCTTGGCATATGGAAAATGGAGATTCAAATGGGCTTGACCTCTTTCCAGATAGAAGATGTCTCTTGGCCGGGTACTTGATCCTTTCTGTTTTTTGGTATCTGACAGGTATTTTCTTTAATCAACGAATTCTACCTATATCCAGAAGGTATGATCTCTTTTCTAGTCTTTGGTTTTATATCAACTGGGTGGTTTCATCTTATATCCATCTAATATCCATATGAACCTGGAAGTTATCTAGTAATTTTGATGAGCTCTCATACTCATACATGTCTCTTAGCATATAGCTTGTGTCTTGCATTTCAATGAATATATTATCTCAGTGGGCTCTGTTTTTATACTGCCATATTTATATCATATTGCTGACAAAGCATATCACCTTTTCAGTATGTAAATATTCCTACATTAATACAAATACTGCTTTTTTTTTCTTATTGAAAAAACACTTCTAATCAACAATTGGATTAATTTATTTAAATACACTAATCTTTCACTTTTAATATTTCAATTATATGTTCCTATATTAACAATAAATTAAGCATGCTCAAGGTTAGGGAACTTCACAATTCGGGTTCCTTTTCAAAAGAAAGGCATAACAAACAAAGTAAAAAATAATAATTTCAAGGGGAAATTCCATTTTCTAAAACTTTTACACAACTTAACCATTTCGCACATAGTTGTTCACATCAACCCAATCAAACCTTGGATGATTTTTAACTATTCAAATATACCCACTTGATGTATTTTTCATTCAACTCAACATGGATAAATTTCCAAGCTCATCCATAAATCCAGCATACTAAACATATATTTTTAAGGGAAATCATCCTCTCTCTCAACTTGAGTATGAGAGTGAGGGTCAATACAACAATAATCATAGGCACATAGCCATTACAACAATTTTTCTCATCATCCGGTCACTAACAGAGAATTAAACTTGGGTGGGAGAGATAACAATCATTCTTGTAAAACACCTAACATAACCCTAATTGATGAAGGCATATTAAACATATGTAACAAATTTATTAATTTTTCTAATAAGTTTGAATAGGCTTAATAACCCAAGTTACTTCTTGTAACAACCCAGTGATCTCTCCCCCCTTGTACTCCTATGCATACATTTTGTTTCAATCATAGGCTATACCATTACCATTATCTTTTATCAATTAATCAAGCGTTATCTTTTAACTATAAATAGATCAAGCATTCTTGGGACTTATAATTTTACATTCCAACACTTTTTATTCTTAACAAAATATAAGTAGGGAAGAAAGTGAAGGGTTTTCCCTTTTTAATTCCTTTGCATAGCTTGGAATTCACAACAACTCTACTAAACTGTCTTATGAACCTTGCACCTTAAAAATGATAAGAAACAAATAACTACAGTCCTCTTCAAGGGGGAAACATTCTTTTACAATGAATATAACAAGACAAAATTTTATGATCCTAAGGCTAAGTCTCCTTAGCACAAATATAGGAGACGAAGGGTACAATTATAATAAAATGGGGCAATGAAATATTCTAGCCTACATAACGATATAACAATAGAAATGTAATAACTCAATATCTATCGATTACTAAGGGGTTTAATGGTTAACATGGGGTTTATATAGGGTTGTAACATGTCACTCCACTTTGAACAAGTGTCGTTCTCAACACTTGAATTATTTTTAGTGATTCTATATGAATAGGTCATCTTCCCATGTCATCTCTTCCACTAGTAGGTTCTTTTGTTTGGTGAGGTAATCCATAAATGCTAGATTACTTGGCTACTTAATCCTTGTTTCAAGGATTGTTTCTGCTTCTAATATGCTTTTCCCTTCTTCATTTATTTATAGTGCACTTCTTGGATACAAATTAATAATATAATCATGATATTGAGCAGGTGGAAGAGCCTCAGGCATTAATCTAAATGCCTTGGAATGATTTTTAACAAATTTATTGAAATCCCCTAACATAGATGATATAACTACAAGGAAAAGACCCTCTAGCGAAGGTTTTTGTGGAAGCTCCTACTAAAATAGCCCCAAAATCCATTTGTAATGGAGGTGACTGGTAGAGTTTGGGTTGGTGAATGTCTTTTAACGACGCATCTATAATATATGAATACATCAGTGTGTTACCTAATTATACACACTGACGCTTAATAGCATATGGTGCACTGTGGCAGAGTTATTTTTCTATGAAAAACAGTAAGTACATAATGCGCACTGGTGTGTATACTACTCGATGGCACCGAAAAAGGGTTAAATTTAAAAAAATGTTGGTAGTAAAATTCTTTTTGCTTAGCCTTGTGCTATACACTCACGACGACTTAGTCCTAAACTCATATATGAACGCCCCCGTGCATAAACAATATGGTGCATTGTTTGGATTTTTGAATTTAAAAATAATGGTGTGTTGCTTATATTTTTTTTCTAAATAAGACTATTCTATTATTCACATTAAAGGTGTACAATTACAACATGACGAGCAAAAAGAACCAGCTGTCCAGAAGGAAAGGCAGCATGAAATAGAAAAGTGTCCAGAACATAAAGGTTGGACAAGACCAAGTTTTGCAGTCCCACGCAGGGGATCCAGAGGAACACAATTTAGCCTTTTTGAGGTTACTAGTTTTACAAAAAAACACACATGATTGACCTCGACACAACAACATATACAAAAAATTATCAGTATTGACAAAAATCCCTCACTACTGGGCCGCATAACCTGAAAAGAAGCTACATATCTTGGATTAAGGTTCAAGAGTCTCCTCCATGATCCTGCACCATCCACCATCAGCCAGGTCCTGAGCTTGGGCCTCCTCGTTCGCAATCGAACTCGGGGACGCAGGCTCCATCATTGTGTCAATGACGTTGCTGGCCGACGTTTCCATGTCTCGCTAGGAACCTGCAATTGGCATCAAATCTGTTCCCTGGTCCTCCCGTAGAACACTGGATTTGCCCTCTTCTTGGGCTTCCTCGAGAAAGAGCATAGATAGATGGGCAATGATTCGAGGACGGTTCAAGGAGCAGTTGAATGTGAAGATTGCAGAATCGAAGGAGGGTGAGGACGAGGAACCTGGAGAGATGGGTTCAATAAATTGAGTGGGCCTCAGAATGCTCCCTCTTCCGTTGCGAGTGTGAGGGTGCTGACTAGAAGTAGCGTCACCGGAAGAAGGGCGAGAAGGCGCACCCCGAGAGGTGCCTCTGTGGCTGAGAATTCTTTGGCATAGCCGAGGCATGACAGCAAAGACAACGCCTTTGTGAATTACAGAACAGACCACAGGAGAGATATGACTAAGACCATACACACAGACTATCAGACGGGAGCCCAAAGCAGCAGCGAGAGTCGGGGAATTAGACAGAGGCTTCGAGCTAGCTGATCCAGAGCCCAACCAACACAACACAAGGGACAACAGAAGAAACCCATGGTAGATTATGGTTATTATGCACCTTCCCCTGCCTCGAGATGCTCCCGCCATAACTGTGGCATTCATGGGAGCCCAGAGCCAAAACAAGATAGCGCGTGCGGAGGTGAACGGAGTATTAATGTCGCCAACATACATACCTTTAAACCAAGTGAAACCCACCTGCTTGTGACCCTCCCTCCACATGGATCTGGCTCCATTGTACAGGGTTGGCAGGTGGTGGCTCTTCACAGCCCACTCCAGTCCCATCGCAATGAAAGCGGCCTTAGACACCCGCATTCGAGGGGGCAGCATCTCTATGGACCAAACGTTTGCATTCCTGTTCCTGATAATGTTTCGATATTATGTCTAGTGTTTCTGTGATTAGAGTATGCTCATTTTCCACACCCACATTGGCCAAGAGGTCAGCAACCTTGTTGCCTTCCCTCTTAATCTGATTGAAGATGATGGCCCTGTTGTTGAGAAGCGCTTGTTCTATGGCCTCCAATCTAGCCTCGAGTCTCCAACTGGTGGCTATTTTCCTCGCATGAGATCCATTTAGGAGCTGCTTGGCCATGTTAACAAGGATCAAGGAGTCACCTTCGACCTCCAGGGGATGGAAGTTGTGTTTCCATGAGAGGAGGAGACCTTGCCATAGACCCTCCAACTCAGCCGAGTTATTGGTGTCCCATCCTATGTTTCCAAAGTAAACCAGTAGAGGCAAGCCTGTGTGATTTCTAAATATTCCGCCAAAACTTGCTTTTCCAGGGTTGCCCTTTGAAGCTCCATTAAAGTTGAGCTTGAAGGTGTGCTTTGGAGGAGCTGTCCAGGAATCCTTTTTTATGTTGATTCTTTTTTAGGGGGCGTTATTGTGAGTTTCCCGAGGGAGTTGCATGTTCCAGTTAGCCCAGATGGCTTTCTCATTATCTAGAGAGGGAAGGTCATCCTGAGTCCAGGAGCGAAGCATCAAAGTCTCTTTGAGATTCATACATAACTTGCTCCAGATGATTTCTAATGGAAAACTTTGATCTTTGAATATGCGCTTGTTCCTTTCTTCCAGATGCCCTAGAGGAGAAGCCCGGGAATCATCCTCCATAAATGGTTGAGAATTTCACTTTTGTAGGGATTCTTTTGCCAATGACGTAAGGATTTGGTGATATCGTCCGTCACTCTGCATCTTCTTTGACATCTGAAGCTTGCCTTCTCCCACAAATGATTGGCTAAGGTGCATGAGTCCAAAAGGTGCTGGATAGTTTCCTCCTGGGATTTACAATTGACAGAGATAGAAGGGCCATGCTAGTTTCTTCGCCTTAGCTTATCCCAAGTGAGAATTTTCTAATGCTCGACCAGCCAGAGGAAAAGGGAGACTTTGGGCCAGGTGCCTGAAGCCCATATTCTACCCCAAATGGGATCGGGGGGCGAAGGTTCTGTGCATATAATTTTGTAGGCCTCTGAGGTGGAAAAGGTTCCTTTAGGCCTGTAACCCCATCGTAGAATGTCCCTGCTTTCAGAGTGGCTTATACATCGTTTTTGGAGCTCCCTTTCCAGATCCTTCATAAAAAGATGATCCGCATTCCTGATTAGCCTGTCACCTTGCTTCCATTGTCTGTAACCTTGCACTGTCTCCTGAGTCCAATGCTGCCAAATCTTTTCCTGTTGATGTTCCTCCCCGATGTAGCTTGGAAGCGGGCTAAGAATGATGTTGAGCTTTGGAAATTGGTTCCAGGCATCCGTCCAGAATCGAGTTGTTCTACCATTTCTTACTTCCCAAAAACTATGTTGTTGAATCAACCGGAAGTGTTGCTTGGTAGCATTCCATATGAGTGAACCTTTTGCATTGGGAGTGAATCTGATTAGCTCCTCCTCGGGTCTATGATTGGCATATTTGGCAGTCCAAAGGGTGGCCCAAGGCTTTTCAGGGGAAGAGAGCCATTGCCACCAGATTTTGGCGCACATGATAGCATTGCTGTGATTGGGATCCCTCAGGCCAATGCCACCTTTTTCTTTAGGCATACAGGCTGTGGTCCATTTTACCAGAGCCCATTTGCGGTTTGTGGCTGTATTTCCCCAGAGGAAGTTATGATGTAGATCCCTTATTCTTTTAATTACCCACTTAGGCGCTGCAAGTATAGAGAATAAATAAAGCGGCATTGCCTGTAGCACAGCTTTTATGAGCACCACACGACTTGCAATGTTCAGCGTTCTGTGCGTCCATAGGTTGAGACGAGATTCAAGCTTCTCGATGAGGATGCACCAGGAGGAGTGCTTGATGGCTGAATCAATAAGGGGGGCTCCAAGATACTTGGAAGGGAGAGTGTCTATGGGGAAACCCAATATCCGAGCTATGGCATGCTGCACGACAGGGGGAGTATGGAAGAAAAAGATCTGCGATTGGGATTTATTGATGATGGTTCATGAAGCCTCAGAGAAGTCATTGAGCAGGGATTTAAAGAGGGAGGCTTCCTGGACTGACGAGTAATAAAAAAGCATGTTATCATCAACAAACTGCTGATGAGTTATAGCTGGGGAGTGGTGAATGGAGAGACCTTTGAGCTGCTGGGTGAGGAGGGCCTGTTTGATTTGACGTCCTAGGCCTTCTGCCATTAACATAAAGAGGAAGGGGGAGAGAGGGTCTCCCTGCCGAATTCCTCTAGAGGGACTGAAGGGACGAGAGGGGATGTCGTTCACAAGAATGGAGAAGAATGATGAGGAGATAAGACTCATAAAACAATGAACCCACACAGGAGAGAATCCGAAAGCATTTAACATTTTTTGAATGTATGTCCAATTGAGCTTATCAAAGGCTTTTGAAAGATCAAGCTTAAGTATCATACCTGCTTGTTTGGAGTGCTTAAGGGAGTGTATGATTTCATGTGTGAGGATAATGCCATCCAAGATCTGTCTCCCTTCCACATAGCCGGATTGTTCAGGCGAGATGAGCAGGGGCAGAAGTGGCTTTAACTTGTTGGCAATGACTTTAGAGATCACTTTGTAAATAACGTTGCAGAGAGCAATTGGGTGGAATTTATCCTGAGTGTTGGATTTCTCCTCTTTTGGAATGAGCGCAATGAAAGTTGGGTTGAGAGAAGGTAACAGCCAAAGAAGAGCTCTAGATTCCTCCACCACTTTCCAGACCTCATCTTTTATCAACTCCCAGAAGGTGTCGAAGAAGGTGGTAGTGAAGCCATCCGGGCCAGGGGCTTTGCCGTCCTTGAGTTGGTTCATAGCTACATCCACCTCCTGGGACAGGATAGGGTGTAGAAGAAGCTCATTATGTTCCTCAGTGATAATTTTTGGCAGATTTTGGGTGATTTTTTCTATAGCAGATTGTCTATCTGCGAGGGGCACTTGATGAACTTGCCTGAAATGCCTTAGAAACTCCTCCTCGATTTGAGCATGATTTTCCACTCTTACCCCTCCTTGCTTCTGTATGAAAGAGATATTGTTGTGCATTCTTCTTTGAACAGTGGTTCGGTGGAAGAATTTAGTGTTCCTTTGTCCCTCTTTCAGCGATCTAATCCTGGATTTCTGCTTCCATAATATCTCCTCCTGCTTTATCCTCTCCTCCAGTTGATTGGAATGCGCTACTCCTGTTCCAAGGTCCTTTCAGTGTGTCCCCCTGTAATTATTTGTTGCTGGAGATCTGCCATTTCCTTGTTTAGATCTTGTTGCGCCTTAAAGATATTTCCAAATGTCTCTTGATTCCAGCGCTTTAATTGGGATTTTAGATGCTTGAGTTTCTATTGGAACTGAAATATTTTGGATCCCTCTGGCGGTAGGAAAAATTTCCATGTAGATTTGATGAAATCCTTGAGTTAGGGGTGGGTGAGCCAGAACTCTTCGAAGCGGAAGGGTCGTTTGGTGGCATTGCCTGGTCTTTGCCAGTGATCAGAGCCGGAATGAGGGAGAATTGTTGCCGCTATGTCCCCTCCCAAATGAACCGAGTTATCAGATATGAGGAATCTGTCTAGTTTGGAAGCGATTTGATGCTTCCCCGCTCTGCGGTTGCTCCATGTATGCGTGCCATTACAAAATTGCAGGTCGATTAGCGAATTGTTTTGGATAAAATCTTTGAAGTGGCCATTTTCCTGTTCCATCCTGATTCTCCCCCCTTGCTTTTCCTCCAGCTTAGTGATCATGTTGAAGTCCCCTCCAATGATCCAAAGAGGATGCATTCTGTTAAGGTTCAGAGCTTCTATAGTATTAAGTAAAGCTATTTTGTTCCCTGCTTCCTACGGGAAGTAAACATTGGTAAGGTTTCCATGGATGTTAGTGCCTATAATGTGAAAGGTGGCCTGAATAATGTGGTGAGATGCATGAAAGTCAGAGAGAGTTAGTGCTTGCGTATTCCAAGCAATGGCTAGCCCGCCCAATGCGCCCGAGGCATCCACTGCAACCGATTGACAGCCTGGCCAAGCTCTAGAAAGGATGCTTCCTAGAGTGCTGCTATTACACTTCGTTTCTTGAAGAAAGCATATTTGTGGCTTCTCCATCTTTATCATGTTTTTTATTATTCTTAATTTCCCTGGGCTATTGAGCCCCCTTAAATTCCATGAAGTAAGCTTCATGATTCACTACTGATAGAGGGTTTGTAGTACTTTTTCAATTTTGAATACCTGCCTGACTCCACCAGGATTTTCCCTACTGCAATTGTTTGTTGGAGATCCGTTCTTCTCCCCCTCTTTTTGGAATCTTTTGGGGGGAGGCCACCATCCCAATAACTACCTGCTAGATGCCTAGCTGTTTCTGCTGATAAGCCCTTGAAATGACAACTTCTAGTTTGTTTAGTTGAAGCTCTGGGATTTTATCATAGTCCTTCTTTTTGCATGCTAGTTCAAGCTCAAGAATGTCTAGTCCTTCCATATCAATACTTTCTAGATCTTCATCCATCTGTTGCACCTGACTATTTTCTGCTGTAGTTATATCTAAGCTTAGGGGTTGGTTTGGAGTGCCATCAACTTCCATATCATTTACTTTCCCATCAAGCCCCTTTTGGCTCTCCTTAGGGATTGCCTTATCAACCTTGGAGGAATGTGATGCAGGGGAAGAACCAGAGGGAGGAGGGACTGCAGAGGAGGAGATGGGCATGGAGCTGGGCTTTGAGTTCAAGGGTTGCTCTTCTGAGGCTTTAACAAGAATTTCAAAACTATTGCTCGTAGAAGGGAAAGAAGCAGGATCTTGCTGGGGTTTTTTTTCCGATAGAAGGTTTTTTGTGCGCTCGTTTGCAACTAGGAACTTTGGTGAAAACATCTTGGACCGGCATGTCAGAAGGGTCGGAGGCGATGGCTTTGGCATTTAGTGGACAGTCCCTAAAGAGATGCCTGTGAGCATGACATTTACGGTAGCGAAAAGGTATGTGTTCATAATCCAATGGTTGAATCCATTCATAATCATCATGAAAGAGACTTACTGAGTCCGGCAGGGCTTTGTCCAGGCGCATGAAGACACAGATACGGGCATAGGATGTGTATCTACGAAGTTTCGTCTCTTCCGCTGCTTTTATGTATTCCCCTGGCCCATTTCCAATGTCTTTGAGCAGACCTTCATCCCAGTATTCCTCTGGAAGCAAATAAATTCTGATCCACACTGGTGCCCAGCTGAGGTCTTCCTTGTCCGGGTTAAATCTTGCTACCCAATCCCTTAGATACAATCCTGCTGAATTGAAAAAGTATGGCCCCTCATCCATGATTATGTACTTGTCTTCTAGGCATAAGAAGATCACAGTAAAGAACCCTTTCGGTCCTAGTTGCAATGTGACATGGCCCTTGGGTTTCCATTTAGCAGCGATCCAGCCATACAAGGCTTTTTCTATTGGCCAGAATCCTATAAATTTCCCAATGAGTGCATGATCCGTCATGTATTGGATTCGTTCATTGATCTTCTGACTGGGCAGTTCTATCTTGGGCCTTTCAGCTGCTATTGGTTTGCATGTTTTCGAGGTGACCTTGGGCATTTCCTCTGGCTTGTCTTTTCTTTCTGGTGTTTAACTGCTCTTATCTGACTGACTGGCAGATGCATTGGGCTTATTCTGCTACGGGATCTCACTGTTATTCGCTTCTTCATGGACCGACCCAAAGACTAAAGACCCCGTTTGCCCTGGCGGCGCGATATTGGACATGGGGGAGGGCTTTGAGTCCCCCCCGGGGGGGAATCCATGTTCTCTGTTGTTATGCCTGTGGTACTTTGTCGAAACCAGGAAGTTAGACCCTTGGACAATGCTGAATCGAGTCTGTCTGTGCCGTCTCAGAAAGTCGCGAGAACCCTAGTTGCAGAGCTCATTCTTCTCTCCTTCCTAAAATGGTCCATTTTACAATCGGTGTGTTGCTTATATTATACACATCGACGTTGTTAATTAAACTGAAGGACCCAATCCTTAATAGAAAATAGTGCACTGTTGAAAAGTTACATTTTATACAAATAAAAACAACGGTGCATTACATATATAAGGCGCATCAGTGTGTATACTATTCGATAGCTCCAGACAAGGTGTTATCACTTCGTAATTTCCCAAGGATGTGGAGAGAAACCCAATGGTAACCACAAAACCACTTGTAAAGCTGGATTCTAGCCCTTCCAACTTTAGAGAAGGATCTCTCTATTTGACTTTAGATTTATGTTTTGAGATATTAGGCTAGTTATTGAGTTCTGAGTTTGGTTTTTTAAATATTTGGTTGAAAACTGTAGGGAAAGTCCATTGGGCATGGATTCATGAGTCTATGGGTCATCAAATACAAAAAGGATAGATCAGCTGTAACAGGACAGGGTAGGCAAGATTTTATAGCTTTAGAGCATTTATGGAGTGAATAGGATGAAATGATTTAGATTCAATTAAATATAAAGCATGCTAGGATGAATTCTATAATTAATATCAGAGAGAAAAACATAAATATTGTTTATAAGCTAGAGCATAGTGTACCTAAACAAATTCAACCCTTTATCTGCTTTAAACAATAGAGACAGAAAAACATAAGGAAAACTAAGGAAATAACAATTTCACATGAGAAGGAACATCACCAATTGCCTGACACGAGAATCATGGAACAAATTTTTGTATTATTGAAATTGATCACTTCAGTACATGCACAACTTACATCAAAATGTCTGCTTTCTTTATACAAGTTCCAACCTTTTCTAAGTCCTATTTCTGAATATTTATAGAAAACTATTACATCTTAGATCAGATTTCAAATAAAATATATTTACAAATAATATATGTTAAAGACACAAATATTTTAGATATAGAAGAAGAAAAATAGGGAAAATTTGTTGAAATTCGGTGCGTTGTTGAGGCTATGTAGGAATCTGGTGATGACTGTAGCTATTTCGCTATGACACCAGATATCTGGAGGTGCGAAAAAAGCTGTTGTGGGAAGCAGGGAAACCATGAAAAAACGACGGTTCCTATGATACTGAAAATTTTGTGCTTCAGTTACATTTCACTCGATCAACTCTAGAAACTGGTCCCACCATTCTTCACTTGGGATAGAAAAGTTAACCATATTTCTAAATCTTTCATCCACTTCGGCGTAAGTGTCGAAGGTTGGCTTATTGACAAAAAGGTGGTTGATTTCATGTTGAATATTCAAATCAAAATGTATCCCTTGTATGAATGATTCTTCACTAATAACTCCTTTGGCCTTTACAAACTTGGAAGCACAACACCTATGTTGCACAACTGTTCTTGGTAGTTTTCTAATGGGATCAATTTTCCATTAGAATTCCTTAGAGTAGGTAAACCCTTTTCCTGCAGCAATGTAAATTTTCTGTTGAACCTCCTAATCTGAAACTCAAGGTCTTTACATTTGTTCTCCACCTGTATCATCAAATTATTTTTTGTTAGGACCCTCGTAACCTCCACGACTATTGTTGTCCTGCCTGGAATGTTCACGTCTTCAAGTTCTTCCTTGGTCTTAGAATTCAACAGGTTGATAATCTTTTGTGCCTCTTCTAGTCTATGCTCCAAATTTGCTTTTTTATTCTGTATTGGTTTTTTGACTCTTTGCACAAGTTTTTCCAGCTCAAAACTAATCTCAATTTAAGGCCACATATATGTTATGTTGGCATTTATATTATACCAAATATTGCTCTTAGCCTTCTGTCAACATCTGAATGACAAAGGACTAGTCTTCATATTTTTGTATCTGCTGGATGTGCTTGTATTTTATTTACATTTTTGATAAATGCACATTTTTAGTTTTAATCTTATTCTCCTCCATTCGAGTTAATGCTACTGATAATTTCTCTTTCTCGACCTAAATCGATGACAATTCATCTAGAGCTCTAGTAAGCTCTTCTGTAGATTATGAAGTTGTGGTATTTGATGAAGTTCTGTCTAATGTACCTATGACTGATGTAGATGCTCCTACTGCTTCCCACTATTCTTTTTCTTTTAACAGTGCTTCCATGCCACGCTCCATCTTTTGTATCTGTGCCTTCTGCTTAACCACTATAGTAAATATTTTTTTTTTCTCCATTTCTATATTGGAAACTTCTTTAGCTTGAGGATGTTCTGTGGAGAGTAAATTTAGTTGCTTCCTCGAGGCTTGAATGCATGCCTCCTTGCTCTTTATGAGATCTTCTACTTGTTTTATATCCTTAGGGTTATGTTCTAGCTTTACTATAAAATATTCTAGAGATTTGATCCTATTGTCCTTAGCAAATGATGACATTTTCTCAATATGCAGCTCAAAATGCATGTTATTTAAAGACAACTGTAATTTTGAAGCAGTCACAACTGAATTGGTAAGTGTTGTGAAAATCATCTCCCCTGTTTGCTTGTGTAAATCGATTTTATCGATTTCATGTATTTTCTTAGTATCGATTGAGAAAATGGAGGCTTTGTAGTCTTCAACACTCTTGGGAGTTTGTACTAAAGGTTCCATGAAGGCCATTTGGAACCGTCCTTTCCATGAATTGAATGTAAAGAGTAATCTATGTTGTGTTTTAGTTGTCTGTTTCTAGACTTCAGAGTAGGCGGAAGCCTTCAAAGCTTCATTATTCAATTTTATCTCCCGGTATCTTGAAAATATACTTTGCTAAGTTAAAATTTGGGAACTAGATGATATTGGAGACTAGAGTGTTGTTTCTGCAGTAGGTGATTGTACCGTTTCTTCCATTTTAGTAGGAGTGATAGGAGTTCCTGACAAAATCACTATGGTTGTTTTCTATGTGTCCCTTTCCTCTAGAGTTTCATCTTGGATAGTAATTACCTAAGGCTTAAACTGAGGATTGACCCGAGGCTCTGATTTTTTAGCATTGTTGGGGTCCTTCTTTTTCCTTTTAAAAACAATAAATTCTGCATATTGATTATCGGAATCAGTAGGGGACATGGCTTCCCTTTCCCTTTTTCCCTCCTTTTCTTTGGGAAGAGGTGTCTGCATGGATGGTTGACTAACCAGTTATTCTTCAGCTTCCTTTAAAGTACCCTTTGTCTATTCCTCCTGGTTAGAATATTGTTCAATTTCAGGCCTTGGTGTGTATGCATAGGAGGTACTCTTCTATTCCAATCTGAGCTTAGTAATGATGCCTAGGGGATCATAGGACCTAGAGCAACTAAGCTTTAATTTCATCCAACTCAAAATAACATCCATTTCCTTGACTGCAGCTTTGGTGTTGATAATATAGCGATGTATATGAGCCTTCAACTTGAACTATGCTTTCTTCTTGTAGGAGACAAAATGAAACTCATCCATGTTTAACATTTGCCTAGTTTATTCTAATGCAAATATCCTAACTAGTACAAACACTGGCAACTTGTAAGGAGGTAACTCTGATCCATGAACTCTAATCTCAATGTAGTTATGGTATAAATACCGATATCGAACTTTGGATCACTCTGACAAGTGTAAAAATTTATTTCTCTGGTGAAATCCTTAAGATCAAATCATTGCTAAGCAAACATAGTGAGGCATGTATAAATTTGTCAACAAAATCAATATAAGAATACTCCTCTGAGTTATTTCTAACCCAATAAGTCTAATGAATCACTGACAAAGGGTTTCCTTTGCTATTTGTCTTCTATAAAGGGAACTTAAACTTGTTTGACTAATAATATGTCATAAGGTAAACTAGCACTGGTTGATACTTAAAGACACCTTCTGCTTTGAAATTTACAAACTGGTCATGGATTGAGTTGGCAAGAAACTGGTTGTAATTGAAAAGAATTGGTGGTTATTTGCCAACTGCAAAAATTAATAAAAATCCTAACACTATCTCATCTAGCTTCTGATCATTATGGTACTCGAGTAGTTGGATTACCATAGAAATTACCTGTTTCGACATTTTAGGGAAAATTGAGACTGGATATGGGGGATTTGTCCGGGGTAATTCAACATTTTATGGAAGGAAACACTAAAAAATTTGGGCATAAAAGGGATGATGGGAGGTGTGGTTATCAATTTGCAGGGCCTGGTAGATACTTTCAGGGGAAATGGAGAAATGACTTCATTGTTATGGGAAATGAGAACCCTTTGACTTGGCAAATATCGGAGATGGCACCAGACAGAGAATTCAGGGAAAAAGTGGGTCTAAGGGAAAAAAAAATGAGGGATAAGGGATTCCAAAATAATCAAGTCATCATCTTTGTCCATAAACTTTTCCTTTGCCCAGTTGTGGAGCTCATACAGGTCAAATTTGGACTAGATCTCGACAATCTTATAGTGGGTGCCTATGAGGGGAGATTTGTCAAAATCTGGGATTGGGGTTATGAGGGGATTTGACTCTGTAACTTTTCTCTTCCCTTTTCAGTTTGACATCATGAAAATAAAGAAGTCTAGCGGAAGAACAGTAGCAGAGAAAAGCTTGATAGGAAAAGTTTGAAGAATAGGGTTACGCGAGGAAATTGTCGGCTGTCCACAGGGAAGTTATTGTCGAAGGCTAGTAGTTGATAACAATTTTTCTTCATCCTACAAGATTAATGGCAAGCTAAAATAAATGAATTGCTGGTATCAAAGGATTTTTTTATAACAGTCAAATTGGTTGTATAACGACACAATTACTGTTAATGGAGCGAGAGGAATTTATTTGTAAAATGGATAGACTGCGGGATTCAAATGAAATAATGTTTATTTGGGATTTCGCGGAAAATTTGAATGTTGAATGGACATATGACATGGATGAGAGTGACGTGGTGGGCCATATGGAATAAGCAGAGTGGCGGGGGTAACGATTATGTGGCGGGATATGAGTGGTGAAGGAGTAGACACATGGCGAGGGAGAAGTGGCGGAAGGATGAGCCGTTTGTGGTATTTCAGGGGGGGTACAGGTAGTAAGCGGTATCGGGAGAGGAAACCCCGAAATGCCCCTGGCACCTCCACGTTGGCCCAGGGCGTTTCGGCAGAAACTTATATCACCCCCCCCCCCCCCCCCCCCTCATGTTAACTGCCGGGAGTACGGAGGGGTGGCGAAAACACCCCTCCGCCATAGATTTGGGCGAGCTTAATCACAACCATTGATTCCAATGCACGATTTATTCATATACGACAAAATAGCCTTTGTCGTATTATATTATATGAGACACATAAAAAATCAAATAAATCACAATAACTAAGGTTTAAAACCTTATAAAATTGACATTTCTAGAATATAAAGCGACATTTTAATTAGCTCATTGTAGGGGTTGATCATTTTTTTCTTTTTCTAATTTTTTATTCTTTTCTTTTCTTTTCACACACACACACACACACACACACACACAGATATATATATATCTTCTTTTCTCTTTTGGACTTTTGAAAATAATTTGCAGAATGAAATCATTATTTACAACATCTCATATGAGAAAATCAGTAGATAATCATAAATTGATCCTATAAATTATAGGACCTTAACAATGACTCGAATGGGGATGGCATCCTCCCTGTGAGGTGTCAAGAACATTATAGATCAGTAACCTTTGTCCCTTGGGTACCCTTTTCTTATTCTGTAACTGAATTGACTAGCTATTGTTATTATAAATACTAGCAGCAACTCATTAGAAGCTTAGGGCATTCTCTACGGGCTTCAATTCCTGATGTCAGCCACCCTCACTTGCAGTAGAATGATAAAAGTATATTTACAATGGCATGCATGAAAAACCTATCCAACATTGAGTGAAATAGTTCTTGAGTAGTCTTCCATGTACTGGTCCTCCTGGCAGTCCTTCTCCAACCAAATATTTCAGCAAGCATGCATTGTTACCTCGAAAGAGCTTCAATTTTATAGGGTTGCTTCCATAGACTGTCAGATTTCCCATGCTTACCTTTCTCTTCATTTCTAGAATCCCATCTCAAAACAAGACCATCTAGTTTGAAGTCATCTGCTTTGGTCCTTCTGTCACAAATCTTCTTGATTTTGTCTTGAATTATCTGAGTTTTGTTGTAGATCTCCTCCATGGTTTGCTCCAACTGAATCATTTGACGTATGCTTCTTTGTACACCATTTGGCTACACTTGTGATTCCTGCAATAATTTTAGCACTGGAATTCCCAGGGAAGTGGGAAAATTTGCATCCACGCCATATACTAATTGGAAAGGAGACATTTCAATAGATTTCTTAGTGTTATTCCTGTCAGCCCATAGAGCATTAATCAACTTCTTATGCCAAGATTTCTTATTTTCCTATAACAATTTCTTTATAATGTTGACTAAACTCTTATTAGAAAACTCAACTAATCCGTTCCCTTGAGGATAACAAGCAATAGAGTATCCTAAATTTATGTGATACTTACAACAGAAATCAATCATTTTCTTTGATTCTAAGAAGTGAATGATTACATAATCTGTAGCCTGTCTGGTTGGAATGGCTTAAATCCATTTGGTGAAATAGTTAGTAGCTGTCAAAATCCATTTATGTTGAGTTGAAGATCTTGGATGGATTTCTCCAATAAATTCTAAACCCCATTGTTGAAAAGGAGATTCCACTAAAATGGGCTTTAAAGGTATGGGCAAAAGTTGCCTCTTTCCTTCAAAGCTTTGGCACTGATGGCATGCTGAAACTTTCTTATGAACATCTACAAACAAGGTAGGCCAGTAAAAACCAACTCTTAGGATTTTGTTGGTTGTGGCTTTCCAATATAAATGTTCTCCACAGTCCCCTTGATGAAAATCTTCCATGATTTTGTCTGCTTCGTCCTTCAATAAACAATTCAGTAAAATACCTCCAATATCTTTCCAATAGACATCTTGATCTAAAACATAGAATTTCATAGCCTTTAACTTGAGGAATCTAGATTAGGTCTTTGTTAAACCAAGAGGAGCTTGTAAATTTTGTAAAACATAGACAATATATGCATACCAAGAAGACGTAGAAAATGCTTCTGATACCTATGGAGTCACCAACTCTTCCTGTTCATCAATTGCAGCTATAAAATTTATGTCCAATGCATGGAATTTTGACTCAGCCATTTCCCTAGCCAATCCCGACCTTTGATGAGTTTAGTAGGCCTTATATCAATGTCATATTCTAAAATTACTGCAATCCATTTGCCTCTTTTCCCATCTGGATTAGTGTGAGTGCGGATATCTTTCACTACAACACTTGGAACAAATGCAATTATGTCGGAATGTAGAATGTACACTCTGAAGTCTTTCAGTGCCTTTACTAAAGTGAAGGCTTGTTTTTCCATGATATTGTACTTTTAGGAAGCATCTCTCAAAGCTCTACTGAAGAATGTTATAGGTTATTCATGTCCCTTGTTTTTCCGCAACAATGCTGCAATAGTGTGTTCTAATGCAAAAGAAAATTATGAAATCTTTAGTAAAATCAGGACTAATTAAAACAGGAGCACATATCAAAGCTACCTTTACTTCACTGAAAGATTTTTTAGCATCATTATTCCATTTTATCTCAGTATCTTTCTTCAACATGTTTTTGATTGCTCTCAAGATCTCAACCATGTTTGGAATGAATCTTCTCAGGAAGTTGATCTTGCCAATGAAAGACTGAATTTATTTTTTATTCGTGGGAGGATCAATCTTCATTATGGCTTCAACTCTGCTGGGGTCTATTCTGATACCATCTTTTGAAATAATGTGACCAAGTTGATTTCCTTCTTCTAAACCAAAAATAGATTTTTTGGGTTCAAGGAAATACCATATTTCCAACATTTTTCAAAAACCTTCCTCAAGTGTAGTAGGTGCTTTTCATTTGTTTTGGAAAATATAGTAACGTCATCCAAATAAATTACAATAAATCTATCATTCTCATCAGCGAAAGCAATATCCATTTCTCTCTGGAAATTGGCCCCTGCATTCATAAGGTCAAATTGCATCTTGACATACATAAAGGCCCCTCAAGGTGTTATTAAAGTTGTTTTATGTTGATCATCAGGATGTACCAGAATTTGGTTATATAATGAAAAACCATGCAACAAAGAAATTTTGCTGGAACCAACAACTTTATGCAAAATATGATCCATTTTAGGTAAAGGGTAGTTATCCCTGAGAGAAACTTTGTTCAGATTCTTGAAATCCACACAGAGCCTTATTTCTCTTGTTTTCTTTCTGGTTAACACTAGATTTGACACCCATTTTGAAAATCTTAAGGGCACAATGATTTTGGCATCAATTTTCTTTTTTAACTTCCTTTTCTATCAAAGGTAGCAGAATTGGATTTACCCTCCTTAATTTCTGCTTGAAGGGTTTTTGGTCCTCTTTGATGGGGATGGTATGTTGTATTATACTTGTATCATATGCTTTTAGATCTTCATAACTCCAAGCAGCCACATTAGAAAATTATTTTAATAGATCAATGTATTTATGCTTTTCTTTGGGAGGCAAGGACTTGGAAAACTTTACAATCTTAGAATTTTCCTTAGTACCTATATTACAGTCTTCAACCTCAGCTCCTATAGGTTCTATCTTTGGCTTTTTGGCTACATCATTAAAATCAAACAACTCTTCTAATGGCACCAAACCTTTTGGTAACACATTGTATTTCAATTGTAGAACCTCAAGTTATTCTGGAATGTCATCAGTCTCATTTAACACTATTTAATTTATATCATCATCTACATAGTTATTTGCATCAATATGTACATTCTCAAACTCTTCTTTTTAACTGTAAAAAACTTTATCTACTTATCACTGCAAAAAACCTACCAATATCTAACATTATCTGGAATAATTGGCTTGTGTTTCACTTCAACCTCATATTTTATATTGGGATGAAAATCCATCTTACAAGGACTGGCTGAAGTAGCCAATGAATCAACTAAGATGTTTTGACCTCTGGGAATCAGAGACAATCGATATTCTGGGAAACAATGCAGAAAATCTAGTACAACATTTCTGCAGGCCCTCAGTCTAGGGTGTTTAGTCGAGTACTCACCTTTAATTTGGTTAATGATGAGTTCAAAATCACCATGTAAAGAAATCCTTTTAGCTCCCAACCTCTTCAAAAGATGCAATCCTAAAATCAATGCTTCATATTCAACTATATTATTTGTGCATTGGAAATTTAGCTTGTAAGAATGTCTCTTTGCTATACTTGTTTGTGAGTTTGAGATCCAAACGCCTGCCCCTGCTCCTTCCTTTCTCAATGCCCCATCAAAATCCATATTCCAAAGGGCTTCACCCTCTTCATCTTGTTTCCCATCATCTAATTTCATCTCCTCTGTCTTACTCAATTCAGCCTCCAGGTCTGACACTTCTTTTTCTGCACATATGTCATTATACAGGATGAAGGAATCTATATCTGAATGCACAGAATACAGGGGGTAATTATTTGGTTTGTCTTGGCTACTAACCATATATTTCATTAATGTTTCCCTGTATAACTTTCTTTGCTGACCAAAAACAAGAATGGTGGCATATGTCATGTCCATTTGCAAAGTGCCTTGTAACTTTGCTCCCCATGATCTTGATATCAACATTTGATGAGACTTATGCATCTTACTTTGCTAGAGTCAAAAGAATGTAAATCTTTGTAGGGTCTTGTTATGTCTAATCCTAGATTTTCCATGATGGATCTAGGCATAATATTGTGCGAAGCACCAGAATCAAGCATAGCATTCCGAAGAATATTGTCATGAATGTTCAAACTGATATAGAAGGGTGGTACACTACCATCCCAAGACTTCCCTTCCACTTCAGGTCCAAACAATAATTCAGGTTGTTCATATGTTAAGTTGACTATGTATGTTCCTTCCCTTATCTTCAAATCTTTCATGACTTGAGATCTATATGCATTCTTGTTAATCAATTATCTCATAGGAATATAAATTTTTACCTTGGCTAAATCATTTTCAATACTGAAAGATGTTTGAGGTTTGTTTGTTTCTTTGATATTTACAACCTGTTTTGGAGAAGTTTCCTTTTGAGAATCATCCTTTGCTTGGCTGGTGGAAGGGGTATCACTCCGAATCTTCTTGGGAGGATTTCCTGTAGTCTTTTTACTTCTCAAATTGTACTGCTTGTGCACCTCCATGATAGCATTTTGGTATCCCTTTTTGTAATCATCTGTCTCTACAGGGACGACTTCTGGTTATGATAACAAAAATAGATCTTGCTCCTCCTTAGTTAAGAAAATATTGCCAATTTCCCTTTACCCAAATAATTTTATTTGATTTTCTTCGGGATCCTCTGGTAACTCATGTTCTTCATCTGCATAATTCTCTCGGAATGGAGGTCTAATTTGCTGCTGATCGGTTGAGCCTCTTTTTTCTCTCTATTTGATTTTGGGTGGGTTTCTCCTAAAATTAGTATTTCTAATTTGAGGACCCCCTTGATTTTCCCTTGGAGGAACCCTGCCAGTTATACTTATCCTATCCATCATTCTTTCCATGGTATTAACTAAGGTGTCCAACTTAACATTTGATGAAGAAGAAGTAGGTTCTTTTTTAATAGTGACTCTTATCTCAGCCTTTAACCTAGCTCTCTTTGCCAACAAATTGGCTTCCACATTGATTGCATTCCTTTGAATTTCCTCTAGGGTAGCAGGATTTCTATCCCTCAGTTGATAAGAAATATATGCATCAAAACCATATGGAAATTTGATCAAATCTGGTCCTGGTGGGGGTTCTATTGTAGTTGGAATAGAATTGTAAATGTTATCGAATTTAGTGTAGTAGTCTTGGACTATTTCACAAGGGGCTCTGTTTATACTCTCATATTTTGCTAAAATTTGGAGAGGATTCTTCTTTACTCCCCATCATGTGAGGAAAATTTGGTGAAATTGTGTGAGATATGGGATAGAGGCATACTTGCAATGTCTTAAACAATTTCCTATTTTCTCTTGTTAGATTTTGGGCAAAGAGTCTCATCTTCACATCATCTTCATCAACTTATTGCAAATCTAAATAATCATTCATTCTGTCTATATGTTGTTTTGTTGTGATTGGACCCGTGCCATCAAATTGAGGTATTTGACTCTGATAATCTTGTGGCATGGAATGAATTTGTCCATGTAAGACCAAGGGGGCATAACGAGTTGCCATGATTGGTAAATGGGAATTGGAAGAAGATGATACTACAATAGATGTGGATATTGAGGGTATTAAAGAAGGTGAGACTATACTTTGTTGAGTTGGTGTAGTAGTAGTAGGGATGGTAGATGAAATAGGGGCAGTGGTATTGAGAGAAACGACTAGAGGGGTTGTAATAATGGAAGAAACCACTTGAGGGGTTGTAATAATGGAAGAAACAATTGGAGGTGTTGGTGATGAGACAGAAGAAGAAGAATATTTAGTTGATTATCCAGTAAAAGTTTTCTGCACAGCATGATTTAATTCAGTGACCAAAACTTCAAGCTTGTTAAACTATTTTATAACATCTTCGTAAGAATCTCTATTGACAGGTTAATGTTTTGGTATATAAGGTTTCAAAATATTTTCATCAAAAACTATCTTAGGAACAAAGCTTTCTGATTTGGTACGAAAAAGGCTATGCTCAAAAGGTAAGTCAAATTTAATATCCTCTACAATAATGAAACTTTTAGGGACAGAATTAACTCAAGGTAGCGGATTATTGATTGCTTGACTCTCAGTAAAACTCTTTTTCTTGACAAATTTCTCAATATTATCTATAATTTTAGGTGGTTTAGGATCTGGATGTGCTTTAGTGTAGATCTTTCTAAGAGCTAGATCTTCAATAGATTATTTACAGATATAAATATGTACACAATTTGGGAAGAAAACAACCTTAATAACATCTATTTCACAACCAAACACTAGAAATAGCTTTGAGATTTGAAAGAAATATTTACCATGGAAAAACAAAATTTATATAAGATTCGTTCGACTGTCCCAAGTATATTCGCCAAAATGTTATCACTCTGTAATTTCCCAAGGTTGTGGAGAGAAACCCAAAGGTAACCACAAAACCACTTGCAAAGCTGGAATCTAGCCCTTCCATCTTCAGAGAGGGATCTCTCTATTTGATTTTAGATTTCTATTTTGAGATATTAGGCTAGTTATTAAGTTCTAAGTTTGGTTTTTTAAAGATTTGGTTGAAAATTACAAGGAAAGTCCATTGGGCATGGAGTCATGAGTCTATGGGTGATCAAATACAAAAGAGACTAAGCAACTGTAACAGGGAAGGGTAGGAAAGCTTTGGGAACTTTAGAGCAATTGTGGAGTGAATAGGATGAAATGATTTAGATTCAATTAAATATAGAGCATGCTAGGATGAATTCTATACTTAATATCAGAGTGAAAACATAAATATTGTTTATAAGCCAAACCAAAGTGTACTTAAACAAATTCAGCCCTTTATCTTCTTTAAACAATAGAGACAAAAACACATACGGAAAACTAAGGAAATAACAACTTCACATGAGGAGGAACATCACCAATTTCTTGACATGAGAATCCTGGAACAAAATATCTGTATTATTGAAATTGATCACTTCAGTACATGCACATCTTACATCAAAATGTCTTCTTTTTTCACACAAGTTCCAACCTTTTCTAAGTCATATTTCTGAATATTTATAGAAAACTATTACATCTCAGATCAAATTTCAAAATAAAATATATTTACAAATAACATTTTTTAAAGACATAGATACTTTAGATATAGAAGAAGAAAAATAGGGAAAATCTGCAGAAATTTGATGTGTTATTGAGGCTATGTAGGAATCTGGTGATGACTGTAGCTATTTCGCTGCAAATGTTGTTCCCCTGATGCTGAAAATTAGGTGATTCAGTTACATTTCATTCGATCAACTCTAGAAAATGGTCCCACTTTTATTCACTTGGGATAGAAAAGTTAACCATACTTATGAATCTTTCATCCACTTCGGTGTAAGTGTTAAAAGTTGGCATATTGACAAAAGGGGGGTGGATTTCATGCTAAATATTCAAATCAAACTATATCCCCTATGTGAATGCTTCTCCACTAATAACTCCTTTGGCCTTTACAAAGTTGGAAGCATCAACACCTATGTTGCACAATTGTTCTTGGTAGTTTTCTAATGGGATCAATTTTCCATTAGAATCCCTCAGAGTAGGTAAACCCTTTTTGTGCAACAATGAAATTTTTTTGTTGAACCTCCTGACCTGCAACTCAAGGCCTTTACATTTGTTCTCCAGGTATATCATCAAATTATTTTTTGTTAAGACCCTCTTAACCTCCATGATTGTTTTTGTCCTGTCTGGAATGTTCAAGTCTTCAAGTTCCTCCTTGGTATTGGAATTCAACAACTTGACAATATTTTGTGCCTCTTTCGGTCTATAATCTTTTGTGCCTTGAGTTCTTCATACTCAAAAGTAATATGAATTGAAGGCCACATATCTGTTATATTGGCATTTATATTTTGCCAAAAATTGTTCTTAACCTCTGCCAACATCTCAATGACAAAGGAATGGTCTTCATATTTTCGTATTTGCTGGATGAGCTTGTAATTTTTCTACATTTCTCACAAATAAGCATTGCCGGTTTTAATGTTATTCTCCTCCATCTAAATTAACATTGGTGACTGTTGAGTCTTGAAAATGTCATTCATTTCCATTACACTTTCACTATTATGTCCATTATATCACCTCCATTTCACTATTATGTCACCATATTCATCCCACTTTCATTATCATTGGGCCACATTTATGTTTTTTCAAACTTTATTAATTCTAAGCCTTTTTAGTGAATTTGTGGTTAAAAATTAGAAAATAATGTGCATATGCTTATACCTAACAAGTGGGTTGAGATTGTTGACATGCGTAGGTTGAAAGGAGGCTTCTAGAAGACTCTTATGTGGCACTCTAGGGCCAAATTCGAATTTGAGTGGAAAGAATCATGGGATCATGAGGATATGTGTCACATCTCCTAATTGTATTGTAACTCTAAGCAGACATGTGTCTTATCAGTTCCTATTTTGATTAGGATTCTAGAGGTAGAGGGAGAGATTCATGGACTCTCATTAATGAGATGGCTTCTCATCTTTTTGTATAAATATGAGACCTCTCTCCTTCATTTGTTAGTTCTTAAGCTTGTTAGCTTGTGAGATGGCTTTGGAAAGCTTTGGAGAGCTTTCTTGTACTTTGCGATTTTGAAGAATTTGAATAAATCTTTGATGTTCTCAACATGGAAGGAGATGTGAAGTAGATGTCATGGAGCACATTAGAATGTAAGGTAGAGTAGATTTCATTTTGTAATTTTTCTTTGATTTCATTATGTCATTTGATTGCTTTCAAGTTTGATAGATTATATTTTCCATTCATGCAATTTTAATTCATGTAAGTGTGTTTAACCGGTTGATTGTAGATTAGTTTTTCTTTACATGTTTTTTTTGCATCAAATAGTGACATGAGATTTGCCTCTCTGCTGACTTTGTTTTCTTTTAGCTTTTCAATTTCAGTTATGTTTTGATTTCAGTATTATTCATTTGCTTTGTTAGTTAGTTTAGATATCAACTCACTCATTTCATTGACGGTTACCTCCGAAAGCCATAGCGAGACTAACTGGCGAAGGATCGAAATATGAATGTTGTTATTTGATTTTAGTTTACTTTTCTGCAATTAGATATTGGATTGCTCATTTCATTGACGGTTACCTCCGAAAGCCATAGCGAGACTAACTGGCGAGGGATCGAAATATGAATGTTGTGATTTGATTTTAGTTTACTTTTTCGCAATTAGATATTGGATTGCTCATTTCTTGACGGTTACCTATGAAAGCCATAACGAGACTAACTGGCGAGGGATTGAAATATGAATGTTGTGATTTGATTTTAGTTTACTTTTCTCCAATTAGATATTGGATTGCTCATTTCATTGATGGTTACCTCCGAAAGCCATAATGAGACTAGACATTTTTTGGCGCCGTTGCCGGGGAAGTGTAATTAGGAGACCTTATTTCTTACATCTAATTTTTT
>APFE030823885.1:3025-15973 GCA_000404065.3 Pinus taeda | reverse complement strand
AGTAACTACGTAGTGCAATAGTCTTGGGAGGCAAGAACTGTGTATTGCGTAGTTCCAAGAAGAAAGGTCATAGCTAGAGGGGTGAGACTACGCAGTGCACAACTTAGGAGGGGCCTAGTGAATCTAGGTTCCTCAATCAGGACGTTTTTCTGAAAATGGCTAAGTGTGGGACCAGTGAGATAGGTATGAATAGTGATGAACTTTTATTGTGATCACACACTTAGAATAATTTGATGAAACTACAACATAGATCATCCAGACACATGAACAAATCATTTCCCTTCGTGCAATAGTTTTATGACAAGTGCGACACTTAAGATAGACTTTGGAACGACCGTGACGATGCTTGTGCAATAGTGCTAAGAAGTTTGTGCATGAGTGCAACAAATGCTTACATAGTTATGGAAACACTTAAATACAAAGACAAGCCTTTGAAACCATCAGAATAGGCTTCTAAACATTACGCAAAATCCAAAAATGCCAAAAGATAATAGTTTAGCCAACATGAAAAGGGGAACAAAACACTTCGAGGAAGCTCATGAAATAAGCTTCGGTGTTTGAGATAACATTTTACAATACCAAGGAAGGCTCTGAAATTGAGTGTAAGACAAAATGTTGGGGAGTGTTGCAGTAGCTACAACACTTGGTGACACACTGGTTGAACTCCAGATTCTCTATCTCGGTTAACTTCTTCTATGCAAGGCCTCGGTTCTTCAAGGAGTATTGATTGATCGTACATATTACTTTAGTCTTCCCACTTACCCCATGAATAGATGCACTCCCCTTTATACCTTATCAATTAAAAACAACATAAGATTCATAAATATTATAATGTTTCAAGTTGGTAAGGGTTATTTACCTCGCGAGCTTAAGATTTTCAGAGTATAATTTTTCATTTCTAGTGTTATTTCATTGCCAAAAGGCCTGGAAAGTGCTCCGACGAAGTCACACATGATACAAACATTTCTCCACTGCCATCAAGCCTGGACAATACCCTGGCAGAGTTGCTTTCTTCACCTCTCTGCACAATAAGAATTTCTCTTATTTTTCCTTTATTTATTTATTTTAAAGAGAACTATGCATCGACACTTATATATTTTTGGGTGGAAGAGGGATCTTGACTTATTGAGAGCAGAAGAGGTTGTTCCTTCAAAGAAGCATATAGAGACCTCTGATTTAGGTTTGCTCATTTAGATTTTTCCCCTTCTCCACTTCTACTAGTTGGATACACATGAAGACATCGAAGCATAAAGACCAAGTGTAGTCATGAGGTTTCCGACATAGACACGGGTTCATGGTTGGACCAAAATCTCCTTACGGATGGATCGTTTTTTCTATCAGAACTTCATTGGCCAAAATATATAACCAACACAAGGAAGACAGACTGGAGGTTATCCAAATGTTGAATTGTCATAAGACTCTTTAGACTTCAACCACACACATATTAAGAAGCCAAAACAGGTCCAAGCACAACACTTATTCACATGACGAAAACAAAACGAAAGACAACACAAAACAAGGAAACAAAACCAGAAGACAAGAAAAAGAAGCTAAACCAAAGCATAATGCAAGAGAAAAGTAATAAAAGACAAGAGAGACTAAAGAGAACAACACATGATGAATGAAATATAAGGAAAACTAGGATGTAGCTAATCCTACTCCTAACCTAACAGTTAGAAGTTCAAGGTCATGCATAATGAAATTTCTACTGTTGCCATTGTAATCGTTCTCGGCCTGCAATCACAAAGATGTGATCGATTAAAATAGATATAAAGCAATGTGCAAGAGAAAAGATGAGAGCTTGAAAAATTTTCACAACAATTTGAAGGTCTCGCTTGTGGGTAGAAAGATGTGTCACAACCGCTACTTTCATCCAATTCACACTCTTACCTCTCTAACAGAAAGCATAATCAGAGAAACCTTAAAGAATTCTTGCGAATGCACCTTCTTCTATGTCATCCTACTTTATAAGCATGAGAAAAGGATGAAACATATTTATTGCAATGGAGCTTGCCGAGTAAGATTTCTCCAACAATTCAGCGATTGGATCATAAAATTCATGATGATCCTCTTGAAAACCCCAAAATATTTGAAAAGATTGATTTTTAGTTAAAGAAATGGGATTATAATGAGAATCTTGTGAGGATAAATAGATATGATTATATTCAACAGTCATGTCAAGACAATGAGGACCTCACATAACAATCAATGGAGATTGAAGTGCCTCAACTGCTTGAAAAAAATGCGAATAGTAAGATGCTGAAAGATGAAGATAGAAGGATGTAAAACAACCGCCATTTGATATATTAGTGGGAAAATGATAACATGAATGACAATCATCAAAGGAAAAATAATGATCAGATGATCTGATTAAAGCATCAAATTCCCAGTTTGTAATAATTGAAGATAAACCAATTTGAATAGTTATTTGAATTCTCTGAACAATCGAACCAAGTTCCTTGAAAGCCAAATGTGACACATTGTTTTCCTGTAACTGGTGACAAACTGTGCAAGCAACGTAATCATGGAAATAATTTAAAAGGGTGTCAACACAACAAATACATGAGATCAGTCAGGACATGGTGAACGAAGAACTTGATTTGTGTGATAACTCACGCATTCATTATTACTGAAGAGTATTTTACGTGTGATGAAGGGGGAGATTTGCAAGATAACATTCGCAAGAAAAATCGGGAGTTGACTATTAAGGGATGACTTTGATAGGCTTGATTCCTTCAGCCAAGAATAATCTTTGAAATGATAAGCTTCACAATTCCATGACTCTATGAGAGATACACATTCCAAACCCGAGTTTGATGTGAGATATTTTCATGAAGATGAATCAAATGAAAAATATTGTTGAATCCAGTCAGATGTAAAATCTTGAAAATTAGAAAGATCATACCCGAAATACCAAGCATTTTTCAAAATGAAATTTACATTGAGTGAAACCATGTATAGAAAAGGGTTGTGCGGGAGAAACCAGTTCTGGCTTAGTTCGGGGGGCTTACCAGAGTCACGAGATCCTAACATAAACATCAATGAATGTTGAAGTGCCTCGACTCCCTGATAGGTTCCAGAACTTTACATAATTGTAAAATCGCATTTTGAAGTTTATACCAGATCGTGCATGGTGTGAGGATACCTTCTACCGTTGGTTTCAATAAGACCACTGCTAACTAGATGGTAGCCATCTTTGTCACTAGTTTGACTAGTTTCTTCAACTTCAACAACCAGATTACTCAAGTCAAAAGGTTCTTTTGATCACAAATTCAAAGATAAATAAATCGAGAAATTTTCATGGGCAAGTTGATTTGAAGAGTTGTCTTCATACAAGTGAAGAGATGATGAGGGTTGGGAAGAGTACTCAAAGATTTTATCATTTTCATTTGCATCATGGATATTATCACCAAATTGTGTGAGTTGAGAGGTTAACTCATCAGATGATGGACTTGAAGAACATGGAGTACCCTTGTCATAAGTAGATTGTATTCTAAATAAGAAAAAATGGCACAGAGTAGTAGCCCTCATAGTATCCCTTCATAGTAGTCATCCCATATAACATTATATTTTTATTTATCCATTAGAAGTTATGTGTATGTCTTGTGTTATATTATTTGGAATTATTTTGTGAAATGGTGCCCCCGTATCACTTAAGGGTTCTCTCTAGTAGTATACTATGATAGGGAATCCCAAAAGAATCTACAAATATAAATCCACATGATGATGTTGATAGCATAAGCTCAATAATCTAAAAGGTAACTAGAAAGGTTCCATTCTTAGTTTCTTCCAATATATAATTGGTAACCTTTTCTCTACTTCACTATGGTTGTACATTTCTGTCGTGTATAACATATTTAATATCTTTGCATGAGCCTCTAGACCACTGTTATCAAGGATGGGATCAATCTCCCCATACCACGGTAAACAACGCTCATTATGATGTTATAAGGCATCAATTCAAGCCCTTTCACACCATTTTTAGTTACAATATAAACAAAAAACCCATATTGGGTGTACAAACTAGCCAAAGTACTATCGAGAACAACAAACATGGGTTGTTGAGCATGGCCTTGGTTTATGCAATGCTTCATCAAGTGATGAGAAACATGCAGAGATTTGTTTTAATTGTGGCATGAAAATATTTAATGGGAACTTTATCTATGTATTTGACTCTGGCCCAACCAGAATTGCAAACAACTAGATCAATAAACCACCATTAAAATGATTGTTCAAGTGTATCTGAAAGAGTTTCATAGTCACCCACATCGATGGCTCTTGCCATTATTAACCATCCTTTGACTTGTACATCAACAACATACAAAACAATAGATGTTACTTTATACTTGCACCATACATGTCTAATCTCTTAGTAAGAATTTATATCATGTTGAACATTTTTGTATCCATTTGATCATATTCATTTTTTTATGTTGCAGTATATACATTATATAGGCTTGACCAATTTTCTGCTAGGTGAATGTTCGATGCTCAGTTTGTCTTCTTAGATGTTTCCCCCATCTTCTAGCATAACATTGAGGCTATAGTAAATTTTCATCTTCATATTTCAATTCATCATCTTCCGTCATACTTAGCTTCAATAGACATTAACTCTTTATTTAACCAATAAAAATTGCTCCTCTAATGATTTATTTGATGATAAATACGTTGGCAATTTGAGTGTTATTTGAAGGTGAACATGTAATATCTCATATTTGTTTTCTCTCTAATGATGGGATGCCCTCCCCCTTAGAGACTTCACATTTCATAATTTCTTCTCTACCATTGATTAGCTTTTTCACTAATTTTTTGAATATTTGTGTGGAGGGTATCTTGAGATTGTTTAGTGTTTGGAAATACCACAATAGCCATTTATGAGTCGACATTTCGAGTCTATAACAAGACTCATCATCAAGAAAAATGTCTATAGAGAAGGGCGTGAAACACAGGAAATTAATATAGAATGGAAGGATGTTAAATATGAAAAGAATCGACCAGATACTAAATTTATTTAAGGAAAATTAATAAAATATCATAATTTTTATATTAGATTCCTTAATAGGGTAAATTATTATAATTGATAAATTAGTACTAATAAAATGAATAATTATAATTATTAATAATATTATTATTAGTATTAATTACTTAATTAGTACTATACAAAAATTTAATTAAATAATAATAACGATAATAATAAATATTATTAACCTTATTATCATTATTTATTTAAGTGATATTTTTTAAGTTATAACTTTATATTAGTTTATTAGCGTTAATTAATAATTATAATTATAATAATTATCCTTATGAGCTAATAATTATTATTATAAACCCATTTAGTAATAATAATTATTAATAAAGTTAATATTAATAATTTTTAATTAAATTAATTATTAATTTGATAATTATGAAAAAGGGATAAGGATACTATTAGGTTATATTATTAGAGAAGGCCATGAGGATAAGATTGATGATATTAAGAGGGAATAAGTAGAAAGGTTGCAGAGAGAAGATTAAGAGGGAAAATTGATGAGGAGGAGAGGGACGAAGGAAAGGTCAATTGAGTTTAGAAGTGCGGGAGGGGGTAAGGGAGAGAGGTACTAGTCAAGGTTGTGAGACTTGAGTGAGTAAGGGGATCCAAATTCTACTAACATCCATACCTTCATCTCTATTAAGGTTGTGAGGATGCTTTATAATTTCCCAGGCTTCACAGATCTTACGCTTATACTAATGTTTTTCTTTGGCGATAATTTTTGCGTCTTTAAGACAACCCTGGTGGCAAGTTTTTGTTGAGTGTTCTGTAAGTGCGGAATATCTAGATCTACCATTTCCAATGTCAGGGCCATGTTCTTTGAGTCTAATCTTGAAGGATCTTCCCGTTTTACCAATATAACATTCTCCACATGAACACAAGACCTTATAAACCCCTTTGTGATGGAGGTGATGAAAACTATCTTTTATAGATCTCATATTTCATCTGATGGTTGTTAGAGGTATCAATATTTTTCTTTCTTAGAAACCTGGACAAGTTATCCATATTAGAAGGCTCAAAGCTTGTCAAAGAGGGTCTTGTTTCATTTCTAGTTTTAGCTCTTTTGATGGTTTTTATGATATCCTTATTTTTATATCCAATACTAGCAAATATCTTCAAATATTTTATCTCCTCTTCTACATGCTTAGTGTTTGGAATCCTTAATGCTCTAGTGAATAGGGTTTTAAGCACCCCCATCTTTTGTGTTTGGTGATGGTGCTACTCAACACAAAGGTAGTTATCTGTGTGTGATTTCTTCTTGAACACCTTGTGTCCTAATGATCGATAATCATTTTTAAGGATGAGAATGTCAAGGAATGGGATGCAATTGTTTTCTTCAACCGCCATAGTGAAATGGATGTATCTAGAGATGTTGCTAAGGTGATCTAGAAATTTTCTTAACTCTTCATCTCCATGTGGTCAATTCACACTAGTGTCATCAACAAACCTAATCCAGTATTCTGGTTTCAGAGGGTAGGATTTAGGTCTTTCTTTTCAAAATTTTCCATTAAAATATTGGTTACTATAGGGGATAATGGGGACCTCATATCCACACTAGATGTTTTCTCAAATAATTCACCTTTGAAGGTAAAGAATGTGGAATGAATACACATCTCTGCAAGCTTCGCAGTCCGAGGGTCTGTGACCTCTTTTATCACTTGGGTACCCTCATGTAAATGTATCTTTGTGAAGAGTTGTACACCATCAAAACTTAAAATATTATCTCTAGGATCCAACTTCTCCTTATTTATGAGCTCTACATAATGATTAGAGTTTTTAATGTATGATCTAGTTTTTCCAACCAGCAGAGCTAAGGTGCTTGCAACATACTTTTCTAATTTGTATGTGGGTGCCCCTTGCTTCCTTGAGTAGCTTCTCTAAGGCCAAGTTGATTTCAATTTTTCTTTCAAGTCACATGTTCATCTTTTTTCTTCTTTTTCCACACTTTAGTGGCCAACATTCTCTTGCCTTCATTTCCTTTTGATTCAAAGTTTGATATGCTTTGATTGGATTTCATAATATATCTAGCGTTCTTTAGGGTATTTGGTAGGTTGCAGCCTTTGGATTTGTGGCCAAGATTGTTACATTTATAACAATTTGTATAATCAAGAAATGGAAGAAATTTTGTGTAATTTCTTGAGTCATTTTTACTCTTCTTTACATACATTTTGCATTCATCAACTTTATTTCCAAATCTATTGCAAAAATAACAATATCTGTAGAAATCGTTTGTGTACCTAGTTGATAATGGTCTCCTTTGTGTTCTTGTTGGATAATACCTTCTTGTTTGATGCATATTTTTATTAATAGAATCGATTTGACTTTTATTACAATCTGTTGTAGAATGTCTAGGTTCATGCTAAGAAAAACATTTGATATCTTTCAAGGGAGCAAAGAATCTCCTTTAGGATCTTCCAAATTTAAGCAACTCTTTCTTTTCATTTTGGTTATGTTGATTTCCATTGTTTGTTTCCTTGCTAATCATGTTACTTGTCCCTTCTCCTACAATTATTTTCAATGTTGCTTCATTGTCCTCTGCGGCTTCCTTTGAATTATTGCACTTCATGGAGACAATATGCTCTTCTAGATTTTTATACAATTTATTCTTTTCATCCAATTCATTTCTTACTGAGCCAATTTCAGCTTCTAATCTTTCACACTGTAGTCATTTCTCCTTCAGCTAATTTCTCATTAGTTATTCTATTTTCCTTCCTTATTCAAGTTGTGTCTTTAGGTTTATAATTTCCCCCTTGAACTCATGCTCTCTTTCATCACATATTTGCAACAATTTCTTATGGTCTCTACTTTCATTGGAAAGTTTGCTTATTTCAGCCCATGTTGAATCAAGCCTAGCTTGATGTCATCTACCTTTTCTTCATGATATTCAGGTACATTCACAAATGCAGAGATCTCATTTAACTGAGCACTTTCCTTTTGAGAAGCCTTTTTCTTCTTCCTTTTTTTCTTCTCTTTTTTCTATACTACTACTACTAGCATATTCTTCATGCATGAGCTGCAATCTATCCTACATTTCTTTTATAGATTTAAGGTCTATAACCGTTTCAAGAATCTCATTGTGAAGGTTATTATAAATTGTAAATTTTTATTGAGCATTGAATTTTTGTTCTTAAATATAAGGGGAGTCATTTTAGTATCCTTCGCACACTAGCTTCCATACACAGGGTCCATAAGCTATCAATTCTTTTTTTACCTTATCTCTCCATTCATAGAAGTTTGTTATATTAAGCATAAGTACACTTTGATAGTCCATGAATCAACTAGATCTACCTTCAAGCTATTAGGCTTACATAGCAGGAACCAACTTTGATACCTATTGATGGAAACTTAACTAAACTAAGGGGGGGGATGAATCCATTTAGTACCTTCATGGACATAGATTTATTTTATTTTCAATGATTTAACTAAACTATTAAAAGAGTATGTTCACACATTTTGAAAAATAGATTTAATAAGTTAGCAACAAGTAATATGTAAACCAAAACATCACCTCAACACATAAAAACACATATATGGACACTAGATATAAGTTGAAACCCATAATGGGAGAAAACCATGACTTAGTTATAGTTGTGATGCAAACGAAAGCTCCTACTCCCTTATTACATCTGATTTTTTATAGGCTCCAAACTACAGGAGGCTACTACCTCAATCCTTTTGCAAGCTTCAACTTGGCAGGAGCTCCAATTCCTACAAGTTATTTGCAAGCTACAAGCCACAAGAAGCTCCTACCTCAACAGGCTCCAACATGTTTTTTATCAAGTTGTGACTTGAAAGGAGACTATAATGCCCTGATACATATAAGAAATAACATGTTGGTTTACCAGGTCTATGACTTTGCATAACTCCATCTCTGTCTTTCTTCTACTCCTCAAATCTGCTTCAAATCAACTCTATATATGTTCCAGGTAACTAATGAACAACACCTCAATCATCTCTCACATTCTCAAACTCTCTAACCATATAATCTTGCAACCTCATACATTTTTATAAACAAGATTTGATGGTTGTTGGTATTCAAAACATGAATATGAAGTGAAAAGACTTGTCACTTTACATCCCACTCATTTGTTTCACACCTTTTGATATTTTGAATATTAAAATAAAATAAATGCTTCACCAAATATTATTTTCATCCACATGTAATTATTAAATCAATAAATATAGAAACCATAGCCTTCGCGACATACATTAGTAATACATCATCAACTATAATATAACAAAATCAAAAGCATAACAACATTCTTCATGCCTTTTCCTTTTTTTTTTTCCTTATACCTTTTCCTTTGCCTTGCATCACAACAGTCTTTGATAACAAACTAGCTCAATATATTCAATTACATTTCCATAACTAGTGCATCAGCATAAGCATAACTTAATGCACCTCTTGAAACAATTGTGCATACGCCAACTATGCTATGATACTTTGTTGCTTTTTTGTTCTATTGTCAATAGTTCTAGCATATCTAGTATACCTTGCACCCAAACAAAACAAGCATACCAAGCATACCAAGTTTCTTTGCAACCATAAAAACCAAGCCATTAACTCAACCATATCTAGCATACCTTACTGCACCTTTTCCATAACAATATATGCAACATCATCAACGTGCAATAAGCTTAACATGTAATAACAACATATGAAAGCAAGTTGCTCACCTCCAAGGTATAGCAGTGATCAACAATAACAATAGTGAAAAATTCAATAAAAACATAAGCATATGCAAGAATTTGAGTAACAATAATCATAGCCCCTTCACAACATAGAATCAACATAAGCATAACTCAATCCATCACATTTCCTTGACTTTCACCTCTCTACAACATTCTCTATTCTAACTTGCTACTCACAAGCATCACAACATCAACTGTGATGCATCAATGACATCAAATACCTAACTTGTTGCTTCTTTTCCATCACCCTTTGCATCACTCATTTGTATTGCATTCTCATTCTAATTACCTTTCCTTTTACCTCTTCAACGCAGATCTCTGCTACGTAATGCATCTCACAGAATAATGCATCAAGCTATAACAAGCATCAACATTCATACCTTTGCAACAACATGACATATTGAGCATACACCTTGCAAACCTCCTTAGATGATTCAAAAACATGACACATCAAGCATATACCTTGTTGTTACTTTGTTGCTCCTGATGTTCCTTTGCCATCAAAGACAACATGCATACCTCTTGTTGCTCATGTTGTTCCTTCTCCATCAATGAAAAGAAAGCCATCATGAATTCCCAAGAGAAATATGTTATATATGAGAATATCCATTATGCATATATGGAGGAAATAAAGGATATGACATAAGCTAAATAGATATGGGATAGATTACAAACCTTGTATGGAGGAGACAACATGCAACAATAATAGAGAGAAGAAAATTAAAAGAAGAGAAAGAGGAAGGGATCTCAAAAGATATAATCTCAATAAGAAGAGGTCAAACCCCCTAGTGTGAGTTTTGTTGATCATCAAGTGGAGAAATTAGAAAATGAAGGTGCTTGAGAATGAGTTATGTTGTAGTGTAGTAGATCTAAAGATCTCCCTTGATTAGATCTTGTTTATGGTTTTAGAAGGGATAATTGAGTTTGATTGCAGGAGGAAACAACAATGAAAATCCTAAAGGTCCTATAGGATGTAATGAAAACAAAAATATCAGTAAGTAAGGAAAGAACGAATAGATCCAATAGCCAAGAAGAGAACCTACAAGTGCACCTATGTCAAGAGGACCATTCACTCCTAGGGTTGAAGTTGGCAGAATTCAAAGGAGAAGTCAAAACCCCTTATCTCCTTTGATGGACAAGATCGAGTATTACATATGCCACAATTTTGGACATGTTGAAGCCATATGTAGAAACAAACTGTTCACATCTAATCAACACAGTATGAGGCAGTTTGGGTAGCTAAGGAGAATAACAACCTTCTGGTATACAAGTAATTTTATGGTTATTTTTCTCATGTAATATGTTTGGCCACAAGGCGTTTGATTGCAGATCTCGTGCAAGGATTATAAGAATGGCCTATGAAAAGTAGATATATGACATGTTTACTAGGAAAATTGACCCTCTTTCCTCTTATCATGGTCATTTGAGGTGTCATGCCTATGAGTTACGCCCATACAAATTGCCTAAGTATGTGCCTATGAGACTGTTTGCCCTAGAATATTTCAGACAATTTGGCAATGTTGATATGATACACTTTGTAGGCAAGGGAAAGAAGGCACAGCTAAAGGTGAAAAATCAGTTGGGCCACCTTGTCCTAAACAAAAGGAAAGGCTGGAAAGAAGCTGACAGGAAACTAGAATGCCTTGGCCTAAAATACAGCTTCCTTTGGAAGCCCTATGACCCTAATCAATCCATATCACTCAGGAGGCTAAAATTTAAGCTCTCTAGCTATGAAAATGTGAGCTTGCCCCACATTGAAAGATTTGCCAACCAACCAAAATGGAGAAGGAACACACTGGAGGAACCAGTCACTCAAGAAGAATTGAATGAAAGAGCTAGAAGGCATCTATTGAAAATGGCTGACTTGGAATCTCCTTCACAGGTATTTACTCTGCCAAAGCCTCAAGCAGGAGCAGTGGCCTCATCATCTGCAGCACATCAAGAGGCAGTACAAACCACAGGCCAGGCTCAGAGCAAAGGTAAGGAGAAGGATATGGAAGAGCCACAGGCAAAACAGGGTCAAGTGCAGCCACCCCAACAGGAACAGCAGCAAAAGGACCAACAGGTGCAGGGGGAACAAACAACAGAGGCCCCAATGGCCACCCAGCAGCAGCCAGCACAGATGGCACCCCCAAGGCAAGACTCAAGAATTGACTCATCTGTCCTCCAAACCCCTCAAAGGGAGGACGTGAGCAAGAAAAGAGATAGGGAAACGCCCCTTACTGCATCACCAGAGAAGAGGCAAAGACTGAATCCCTTCTCTGAAGAAGAGATGCCAATGGGGCAGACTTTAGGAACAGGCCTGCCCAGCATGGCCTCAGCCAGCTCTTTACAACAAGAGCAAGACAGGGCAGCAGTAGGAGAGGTGAGCTCCTCAGGACAGAGGAGGGGAGGAGAAAAAAGGATTAAGCAGAAATTTAAGGATATAAAGAGATGAAATGAACCATTGAAGCTGCAACTTTAAAATCACCTGCTGAATATGGCTCCTACCAACCAACAAAGGCTCATGTCTGCATTTGATGCACATGAAGGAAAAATTATCATGAGCCATTTTACACCAACAGTGCAGCAACCACAATCAGCTCCAGATTACATCAGGACAAACCTAGAGGTTCAGTCAAAAGACATCGACCCAATGGATCAAATAGAGCTGCATAAACAGACGGGTGAGATGTTCTATGCCACATTGGCAGACAAGACCCTAGTAAATTACAGGCTGCAGAATAGCCTGAATAACACTGTTGCACAGCTTGAGTTGGAAAGGGCTTCCTCTCAAGCCAAGGACAATAGGATCAAAGCTCTAGAAGAAATTATAATAGAGCTTGGGCATGATCCTAAAGATGTGAAGGCTGTGCAAGAAATCCTGAAGCTAAGGGATGCTGATATGGGAGCATTAAAAATGATGTTAAAAATCCTAGCAACTCTTCACCCTCAAATAGAAGAGGTTGCCCAGCTCAGGCAGGAAAAGGATGCAGCTGCTCTACTGATGACACTATACAAAGAGCTCATCCAAACTCAGGAAAAGCTGCAGGAATCAGAGGCCACCTTACAGGCAGCATTATAGCAAAAGGAGGTAGGGGAAACCTCACAGCCACCGCCAGAAACAATAGATATTGAGGAAATCCCTCAAGCCACTGCCCCTCCCAGCCAACAGGTACAGCAGGCAGAACCATCCACCTCAGCACCAACAACGGAGCAGGCTGAAAGCCTAGACATGCAGAAGC
>APFE030823877.1:68095-86040 GCA_000404065.3 Pinus taeda | reverse complement strand
CTATCAAACTTGGGATTCCAATAAATTGCTGCCGGATTTTGACCGAAAAAATCTGCCGGAAAGACTTTCAAAAAGTCGCGTTATAGACTACTGCTTTGAAAATGAATTATTATATTTTAAGAGGTTTCAAGTTAAAATATTTAAAGTTAATATGTAAGTAGCTATTGAGGATTTTATAGTTTACCTAGAAATTATAATTATTGTAGTTGGAATCGACCCGTGTAATAAGTATAACACTATTTCTCTAAATACAACAAATATATATTTTACCTAAAAAAACTTCTTAAAAATTTTAATTTACAACAGATTAAGACCCCATTTTTTAACAAAATTAACGTGATAAAGTATAAAAGTAATTAGATTTAACTAAAACTCTCCATCCAATGTGTTTTCAACATTGATTTTCTTTTGTTAATTAAATCAAATTACTCTAATAATGATTAAATTATAATTATATATTATATATTATATATTATTTATATATATATAATATATATAATAAATACTTATATAAATTACAAATAATTTTATTTTACAATTTAAATAAATAATTATATTTTAAATTACTAAATTATTATTATAATTTTTTATATATATTAAAATAATTAATACTATCTAAATACAAGTAATTCTATTTTAAATTTTATAATATATATATTTTTTTGCTTAAGCAAGAGATGGTCCTTCTATTAACTTAGGTAAAAAAATATTTTACACATGTTACAATAAATGCCTAGAGGCACAAACTCCTACAAAGGGGAGTGAAAATACCCTAAGTGCCCAAAAAAACCTCAAAAAATTACACCGAGACAAGGTCTAGATTGCCCAAAACCGACCAAAGAGCTATCTTTTAACAATCCGACGGTCAAGATTCATCCCACGCAGGGGCACAGTTCTAAAAAAAACCTAAAGTTGCCTGATCAACATTGATCATTGATTTTCTCCTTCTAATCCAACGGTCGTAGTCCATATCGTGCGGCTTAAAAAGCCCGCTGAATACCGCGTGATGAAGGCGGTTTGCTTTTTTGGTCCTCCGCCATTTGTTGCTTCCTGAGTAGAATCGCTGGCTTTTCCTTAATACCATCTTTGGTTTGGAAGGCGCCCGATGAAGGTGGTAAACCATTAGTGGTTTTATTCCTTCATCCCCATCAACATGCACATCAAAAGGTGACCATTTATCTTCCCTCTCTAGATCTGATGACCACAGTCCAAATCGGCCCATACAACTGCATACGAAAAACCCTAAAGTTGCATGATCAACGTTGGTCATTGATCTGTTCCTTCTGATCCAACAGCTGGAGTTCATATCGCACGGCTTAAAAAGCCTGCTAAATACCTCCGATGAAGGTGGTTTGCTTTTTTGGTCCTCCACCACGTGTTGTTTCCTGAGTGGAATCACTGGTTTTTCATTAAAACTATCTTTGGTCTGGAAGGTGCCTGATGAAGGCAGTAAACCATAAGTGGTTTTCTGCTTTCGGCCCCACCAACTTGCACAACAAAAGGTGGCCAATGATCTTCCCTCTCCAGATCTGATGGCCACTGATCAAATCAGACCACACAATTGCTCACGAGATACCCAGTGATGAAGGCGATAATCATTGTCCATTCACCTCCACGTGTCTCCTGCTGAATGACAACGCTTGTCTTCCGGGAAAACTTCTCTCGGGACAGAGGTTGCCCGACACAGGTGGTATGTCTCAAGCAGTTTTTGTTAGGAAACTAGCTCACAAAAACATAGAAAAAATAGATCAATGCCTTATAATTCAACGTTTTTGAGGGGGAAACCTCCTTTACATTACACAAATGAATGATTCTTTAATGATTCAAATGAAAAAACCTCCTTTCTATATATAGGAGTCTAAGGAGTCACAATATAACCCAGCCGACCTAAAAATAACAAAATAAAGGCACAAAAATAACAATAGAGGGATTCTATGGGGCACAGTAATAACAATATGGGGACAATAGGGGCACAAAAATATTAATAAGGGATACAAATACAATAGTAATGGGGTAACACTAGTATTATAGGGACCTAACATGCCCCTCTCCTTCAAAAAAGTGTTGTCCTCAACACTTGAGTAGTTCTGGATGCTTCTGTATGAAATTCTCATCCTCCCATGTGGAATCTTTAGCGCATAAGTTCTTCCACTCGATGAAATACTCCGAAATTGATCGATTTCATAGCTGTCAAGTTCTTGTTTCTATGACTACTTATGGTTCCAATATAATTTTTCCTTCCTCGTCAAGTTTTGGTAATATTGTTTGAACTGGGAGCTTGTCGCTTATAACCTTCTTTAAACATCAAACATGGAAAACTGGGTGAACTTGAGAAGCTACAGGAATCTCCAATTTGTATGCCATAGTACCAATCTTTTGCAACACCTTGTACATACCATAATACTTTGGTGATAATTTATTATCCTTCTTAGCTTACTTGAGGGACATTTGTTTATATGGTTGTAGCTGTAGGAATACCCAATCACCTACATCAAAACTTCTTTACCTGTGATGTTCATCTGCCTGTTGTTTCATTCTATTTTGTGCCAACACAAGGTTATCCTTTAAGATTTGGAGGACTTGTTGTTGATGCTCAATGTGATGTTCCACTGCTTGAACCTTAGAATTTTCTCTTAAATATGATGTGATGGATGGTGGTTGATATCCATAAAGTGCCATAAATGGGATCATTTTTGTTGTTGTATGGAAGGAAGTGTTATACCACCATTCAGCCAAAGGCAACCATTTGACCCAATGTGTTTGTTTATCAGATACAAAGCAACGAAGATATCCTTCCAAACATTTGTTTACTATCTCAGTTTTCCTATCGGATTGAGGATAATAAGATGAGCTATGAGCTAACTGAGTACTCAGACAAGAAAATAGTTATGTCCAAAAATTTCCAGTGAAAATGGGATCTCTGTCACTTATAATAATCTTTGGGTTTCCATGTAGCTTTTGAATTGTTTCCATAAATGCAGTAGAAACTATATTGGTTTTAAATGGATGTGATAATGCACAAAAGTACGCATACTTGGTAAGTCTGTCAACTACCACAATGATGACACTCTTTCCCTCAGACTTGGGTAAACCTATGATAAAATCCATTGAAACCTCCTCCCAATGTTGGCTTGGAATGGATAAAGGTTGCAATAGACCCAGGGTCTTAATTGTTTCAACTTTATTTTGTTTGCAAACCAAACATTCTGCCACAAACTTTGGAATATCTGATTTAAGGCCATCCCAAAAAAATTCCTTCTTAGCCCTGTGGTAAGTTTTTAAAAATCCCGAGTGCCCTCCTAAGGGAGAAGTGTGCAATCCCATAAGAATCTTTTTTTTGAGTTGGGAATTCTTACAGAGGTATAAGCGATCTATGTACCATAATGAATCATTTTTCTAGCTAAATGTATCAAATGCACTGGAATCTTGATGTAAATTTTGAATAAGTGCCCACACTTCTTCATCACTCTTTGATTCCTCCCTTGCTTCGTTTATCCAATCTGGTTGGATAATAGAAATGGAGCACAACACTGCTTCCACATCCTCATCGTTTCGTGAGAATGCATCTGTCACCACATTTTGCTTCCCTTTTTTGTAGATGATTTCAAAGTCATATCCCAACATCTTTGTGACCCACTTTTGTTGCTCTTCAGATGATAATATTTGTTCGAAAAAGTATTTAAGGCTATCACGATCCATTTTTACCTTGAAGTGTCTTCCCATTAGGTAGGGTCACCATTTATTAAGTGCATGTAGTATGGCCAACATTTCCTTCTCATAAATAGATTTGTGTAAAAACTTTCCCTTGATTGGATGACTTTCAAAAGCAATGGGTTTTTCATCTTGCATTAAAACAACACAAATTCCATTTCCTGAAGCATCACATTCCACAATAAAGGTTTTTGTGAAGTCCGGTGTAGCTAAGACCAGTGCTTGGCACATTGCCTCTTTAAGATGTTCGAAGGCCTTTGTTGCTTCTGGAGTCCATGAAAATGCATTTTTCTTCAATAACATTGTTAGAGGTGCTATTATTCTCCCATGATTCTTAACAAACTTGCAATAATACCCTGTCAACCCAAGAAATCCTCCCAGATGCTTTATGGATGTGAGGATTTTCCATTCCTTAATGGCTTTAATTTTGTTAGGGTCTACCTTAACTCCTTCATGAGATACAATAAATGACCCAGATATTCCACCTCTTGTACTCCAAAGAAACATTTGGATCTTTTGGCATATAATTGTTTCTCCTCCAATAGTTGTAGCACCCTGTCAACATGTTCAACATGATCCTTCCAAGGCTTGTTGTAGATTAGTATATCATCAAAAACTACTAATAAAAATTTTCTAAGGAAGGGTTTGAAAATGGAATTCATCAAACCTTGAAATGTAGAAGGTGCATTGGTAAGGCCAAAAGGCATGACCAAAAATTCATAATGACCCTCATGAGTTCTAAATGCTATTTTCGGAATATCTTCAGTCTTCATTCTGATTTGATGATATCCTAAATGAAGATCCAACTTGGTGAAGTAAATTGATCCATGCAATTCATCCAGTAATTCATCAATGTCAGGAATGGGAAACTTATCTTTAATAGTGAGCTTGTTGAGCTCCTCGTAATCTGGACACATGCTCCATGATCCATCCTTCTTGTGCATCAATACTACTGGAGCAGAGAGAGAACTTTTACTAGGTTGAATTATACCAGCCTCTAGCATTTCTGCAACCATATGTTCAATTTCACTCTTTTGGGCATAGGGATATCTGTACGGCCTAACGTTTGGAGGAACACTTCCTAGAATAAGATGAATAGCATGATCATGATCACGAATAGGTGGGAGACCTTTGTGAGTCTCAAATACCTTGGAATGATTGTCCAAGACTTTTTGGAGATCTGGAGAAATAGATGATTTCGACATGGAAACATCTAGCGAACATAGTTGTGCAATTACACCTCTTTGTTCCTTTTTTAGAATATTTGTCATATCGTTTTCCCGATTTCTCTGCAATACCCCTTAATTCAACTTCCTTTCCCTCCACAGAAAATTTCATGAAAATTTCTTGAAAATTAAAGGCTATTGTACCCAAGGATTGTAGCCATTGGACTCCTAGTACAACATCAACACCTCCCATTGGAATGGAAAGCATTGGGCTAGTCAATACATATTCTCCCATGGATAGCTTGATATTATTGCACTTTCCAGAGAAATTTGTTGTTCCTCCATTTGCAACCATCACTTGACACTCTGGTGTTGGATATAGGAAGCAATTCAATTCTTTTGCTACTTTACAATGAATAAATTTGTGGGTACTTCTTGAATCAATCAACATTATTACCTTTTTCTTCTTGATTTGTCCTTCTATCTTGATGGTTTGAGGAGTCGTAATTCCTGCCAATGTATTACAAGGTATGGTCAGATTCATTTCTTCTTTATCTAGGCTTTGTCTTGGATTATATCCTCTTCTTTTGACCTTTCTTGCTCCTTTTCTTCTTCCTCTTCACAATCTATGTAGAATAATTTCTTCTCAGCACACTTATGACCTTTAGTGTATTTGCTATCACAATTGTAACAACTGTAACAAAGCCCTTTTGCTCTTTTTTCTTCCAATTTTTGTTGTGTCAACCTTATAGGTTGTGGAAGACTAGGGGAAACAACATTTCCATCTTTATAGTTGTGAGTGGTATGCTTCCTGGTTGCGATAATTTTGCTTTCCATTTTTCTTTCTAACCTGAATGCCTTCTCTAATGAATCAGGTTCCCAAAGGTGAACATCATGCTGGATATTATCCTTTAAAGTCCCTATGAAGACATCAATCCTATGCTCCTCTAGAGTATTTTTTACCCTTATGTTCAATTTTTGGAACTGCTCAATGTGCTCCATTATTGAACCCTTTTGTTTGAGACTTATTAATTGGCTAAAAAATGTGTTGATTTTTGTATCCTCATAATGTGCTGTCAATTCTTCCGTAAAAATTGCCCAAGTGATAATTTGTTTACGAGAGCAAAGCAATTGATACCATACAAACTGATTTGGTTCCAAATATAAAGTTGCAATACGTACCTTTTGTGTGTTTTGCACATTATTGAGATCGAAAAATTGCTCCATCTATAATGTCCATGTTGCAGGATCCTTGCCATCAAACTTCCTCATATCGAATTTTGGAATATGGTGGATCTTCGATCCCACATTAGAGTCTATGAAATCATGATTAACATTTCTTTTGTTCGCATCATGAGTTTCCTTTACTACCCTTTCACCATTAATAAGTAATTCTTGTAGGAAATTTGTCAAATCTGTCTTCAAATCTGCCATGTCTATCTTCAAATATGCCATGTCTCTCTTCAAATCGTCCATCTTAGCTTCCGCACCCTTTATCTTAGATTCCACGCCATTTATCTTAGCTTCTATTAGCTTTTGTGAGAGTGACATTTGTTGCACTTGATCTTGTAATTTTGATATATCATGTAGCATTTCTTCATGTTCTTCATGAGTCATGCTAGAGCTTTCAGGTTGCTTACTAGGTGTTTGCATTTTCTTTCCTCAGGGCATCAGTTACCGATAATAATGCTCTACTATTCCCTTTGAATTCCTTCAAAATAATTTTTCAAACCAAGCTTAAGAAAAAATTAAAAAAAATCTACACACTTTTTTTCACTTTGTAGGAGCTCGATATTGCCTTTGATGTATCTCTGTAATTTCAGATCATCTAGTTCTGAAATTGCAATCTGCAGTAGCCCTCTATGTCCTCTTTCCAATGTCACCATTTTGGTCCAAATTGGATTCTCCAGGGAAGAGTTATGCCAAATCTCCCACAGTGACCTGATTATAGACTAGTTCAGTAGAGCGAACTTTTACGACATGCCACCTGTCCCTGCTTCAACCTTTGGCTCTGAAAAATATATACAAGAAACCGTCCTCTTTCTGTACCTTCTTACGAAACTTCAATTCGATGCTCAGAGAGAAAGTTATGACGATTTTCCCCAGGTCACCTGTTTGGAATGTAATTCAGGAGTTTGCAAAAAGACCAACTTCCTCAAATCATATCTATGCAAATATAGCGCGAAAAGCTCGGAAATTTCGACCCAAGGTTCAATGTGATTTCATCTCAAATGGGATTTTTTTTTCACTTCTGAAACATCACAGAAAATGTTGTAGATCTAACCCAAAGATATTATAGATCTGATAAGAAAGTATAAGATAATGCAAATAAACCCAGAAATGATATGAAATGCTTCTTTATTATCAAACCCTTAAGGTAGGGCAACACCATACATTCACTCCTTAAGGAAGGAGAACACTCCACAAGCCATATGCCTGTTCATACAAGAATACTTCTCTTCATATCTTCTCCATGTGGAGTCTCTAGCCTCTATATAGGCCTCATACATACAATACCATGCATCATTACCATGGTTTCCTCATACCATCAACTAATACCATGGGCCCCTTACATTATTATTAACTACTTGTGGTCCCTTACATGACATGGGTAACCACCTTATTTAGTACTATGGCCCATCCCCTTATTACATTATTACCTTGGGTACCTCCCTTGGTACCCCATATTATTACCCCCCCTAGGTACATAACAGAAAAAAATTTATAGCGAAAATTCCACGATGACCTATTTGGAGCAGCGAAACCCTAGAATACATAGCTTTGATACCAAATGTTAGGAAACCAGCTCACAAAAAGATAGAAAAGATAGATCAACGCCTTAGAATTCAGCCTCTTCGAGGGGGCAACCTCCTTTGCATTACACAAATGAATGATTCTTTGATGATTCAAATGAAAAAACCTCATTTCTATATATAGGACTCTAAGGAGTCGTAATATAACCCATCCGACCTAACAATAACAATATAAAGGCACAAAAATAACAATAGAGGGATTCTATGGGGCACAGTAATAACAATAAGGGGACAATAGGGGCACAACAATATTAATAAGGGATACAAATACAATAGTAATGGGGTAATCACTAGTATTATAAGGACCTAACAATTTTTGACCCCAGTAATGTCATCCTTTAACACCTTTGTCTTCCATGGAATCATTGCTACTGTGAACAGATATCTGCCTCTATTACTGGAAGCTCCCTTAGAAAATCGACAGTGCATCTCCACTGATGGGCTATCTGAAGTGAACTTGTCCATCGTTTTCATAAAGTAAAATTATTTCTCTTGATTTTTCCTGATATTGTTGTCTGTCGCTAAGGGCCTGGGATGAGCATTCCTCCTTGAACCTATCATCCATTACCTCCTCCCATCAGCAGCACAAGTCGATATGCTTATTTCGAACCCCCTCATTTGAAAGCCAGTCCGCAACTTTGTTGGCTTCCCTGCGGACATGCACCAACCTAAGAGTTCTCAGCATTCTTAAGTGCACTTGTATTCTTTGGTAGACTTGCAAAAGCCACCAATGTCTTGAGATTTTCTCTGGTGTAGCACCAACACTTATCCTCTTCACTGAGTTAATGACTAATTCTGAGTCAGCCTCAATGATGACATTGTGAATGTTGTACTTGAGCAATATTTCCAGGCATAATTCCATTTCCATGAGCTCAGCCATATTGTTGGTAACTTTTCCTAAATAACTGTGGAAGATGATTTGTATGTTTCCTTCCTCATCCCTCACGACCCTTCCATATATAACTTCTCCTGGATTCCCTTTTGATGCCCCATCAATGTTAAATTTTAAAAAGCCATGTGAAGGGGGTTGCCATGAAGCCTTTTCTGCTAAGGTATTCTTGTTGATCTACATAGAACCTTGAGGGGGATGAACCTTGAGCTTTAACTTCTTCAGTATTCCAGCCTCTCTTTGTTCGATGAGTTTTCCAGTGGCTACACCTCCCAGGATGTTAATAGTCTCTTTGAGCTGTCTCAGGATTAGCTTAAGGATGCTGCTTACTGGACTCACTTCATCCTTGAAAATCCTGTTGTTGCACTCCTTCCAAAAATTCCAGATTATGAATCTCGGGACCAACATCCAGGTGGAGTTAATACTCTCATTATCCGAAAAAAAAATTCTGCCATTTTTTCAAAGTTGCAATGATGTCATTTACATTTCTCTCTGTCTTCTTGAAGACTTCTCCCACCTAATTCCAAAGTATTGTAGTGAAAGTGCATCTATTCAGGAGATGATTTGTAGTTTCTTCCTATTGTCTACATAAGTGATATCTTGATGGGCCAACAAAGCCTCTTTTTTTTAGGTTATCCCATGTCAGAATCTTGCCCTGTTGAACTAGCCACTTGAACAATTTGACTTTCATCCAATGAGGATTATCCCAGAGTTCTTTCCACGTCTTATGAATGCTTGGAAGGTTAAGCCCTGAATCTATCCTTTTGGCCTCCTTAAGGTTGAAGAGATTTGCCTTGTTCTTTCCCCATCTTAGTTGATCGTCCAAGGTTGAGGTGAAGATTTGTCTTTTGTCTAAAAGACCTTTAAGGGCTATAGCTTGAGTGTGCAACATGCCTATTCCACTGTAGTATGGAAGTTTCCATGTTCTCCATTTCTCATTGTACCTTGATTGGTCCCAATAGTCACATACCCACCTTAATCCTTTGTTGATGGTGTCGGTGTGAATGCTTGCTAATTCATCACTTCAGAGATTATCCTCGCCCTACCAGTTATCCTCCCATAACCAGGCTAGATTTCCATTTCATATCTCCCAGAAACTGTGATTTTGGACTAGGGCCCTGTTCTCCCATGCCCTATTCCATATTTCAGAACCTTTAGCTTGTCCTATCATTCTGATGAGGTTCTCCTCCTGCCACCCTCTACCATAGTTTTGCTTCCATAGTTTTGCCTAGGGGGCTTGTATTTCCTTTAGCCATCTCCACTATATTTTGGCTCCAAGAACTTTGTTAAGAATTCTTGGGTCATGAAGACCCAAACCACCATGGGACATAGGTTTGCATACCCTATCCCATGCCACAAGGTCCCATTTCTTCTTTTCTTCACCCTTCCCCCAGAGAAAGTCTCTCTCAATATTTCTTATATTAGTAATTACACTAGTTGGTGCCGGAATGGCTGAAAGCATGTAGATAGGGTTACTTTGGAGGATAGCCTTAGTTAGAATCAATCTCCCTGCTAGATTCAGTGCTCTATTTGTCCATTTTCTAATCTTATCTTTTATCTTATTAGGAACAAGCTCCCAGATATCCTTGTGTAGCAGTTTGTTGGTGAGGGGAACTCCCAAGTACTTCGTAGGTAGTGAATCCCTTTGAAAGCCCAAAATTCTGGAAAGGTTTCTTTGTATTGACATATCTGTATTGAAAAATAAGATATTTGATTTAGTAAGACTTACCTCTGTGCCTGTTGCCCTAGCAAACTCACTCAGAATCTGCTTGAATGTTGTGGCTTCTGTGACAATGGGTGTGCCTTGAAGCATAGTATCATCCAAAAATTGTTGATGTGTCACCGTGTCCCCATCTTGAGTGAGTCTCAGACCTTGAATTCTCCCTTCCTCCTTAGCAGCTTTAATTGCTCTCCCTAACCCTTCCATCATGAGAATGAAAAGGAAGGGAAAACAAGGATCTCCTTACCTGAGACCTCTAGAAGGCTTGAAGGTTTCAGAGGGAGAGCCATTGAGAAGAATTGAATAGTTGGCGATGGTGACTAGCGCCATAGCCCATTTAATCCAATTGTAATCAAAGCCATAGGCTTTTAATATTTCTCTTATGTATGACCAGCTAAGTTTGTCATAGGCCTTTGCTATGTCTAGCTGAATTATCATTCCTGCATGTTTATTGGTGTTGAGTGAATGAACCATTTCATGTGCTCGAATTATGTTATCTAGAATTTGTCTCCCTTCCACATAGCCCATTTGCTCCTCTGACACTGGGGTTGGGAGGAGTGGTTTGAGACAGTTGGCAATTACTTTGGATATTATTTTGTATACCACATTTCAGAGTGCTATAGGTCTAAATATGTCTGGAAAGGTGGCCTTTTCCTGTTTGGGGATTAAGGCTATGAAAGATTCATTGAGCACCTTTAATATTATCTTAAAATGTCGAGAGTCTTCCACTACCTCCAAGATATCCAGTTTAACTATCCTCCAACAAGATTTGAAAAAGTCCACATTGAAGCAATTCGAGCCTGGTGCTTTCCCATTGTGCATCTCTTTAACGACTTCCTCAATTTCTTCCTCTGTGACTGGTCTATTAAGATTGTAAGTATCTTCTCTAGTAACCAATTTAGGAATTTATTGAGCAATTTTTTCCTTAAAATGGGTTTTGTCTTCTGGGGTTTCCTCAGCAATTTTATGAAAATGCTGGACTATAACCTTCTCCATCTCTTCATTAGTGTTTCTTTATATTCCATGTTGATCTTTAAGTTTCACAATTCTATTGTTGTTTCTATGAGCTATGGTGGATCTGTGAAAGAATTTGGTGTTTCTCTCCCCTTCATTAATCCATTGAACTTTGGATTTTTGTCTCCAAAATATTTCCTCTTAAAGACATCTGTTATCCCATTCCAGTTGGAGTGACTCTGCCAACTCTTTCCTTTCATCTGTATAGCCTTCTGTGATAATAATATGGTTTATTTCCTTTAGTTTCTTTTCCACATCTCCTTTAGCTTTGAATATATTACCAAATTCCTTTTTGTGCCACTCTTTGAGTTTTCCTTTAATGTGTTTGAGCCTGCAATGTAGAAGGAACATCTTTGTACCTCGAAGGTGAAGCTCTTACTTCCACCATTTTTCAATGTTTGTGAGGAAATCTGAGTGTGCGAGCCAAGCATTCTCAAATCTGAAGGGGGAGTTCCTTAGTTTACCAAAAAAATAAGCTTCCAACTGGAGGCCAGTGATCTGAAACTCTAAAAGGCAGTATGTGCGCAGTAATACTATTTCCCATGAGAAGAAGTTCCTCTTAAACAATGAATCTGTCCAATTTTGAGGCTACTTAGGTATGGCCCCCAAGTGTAGATTCCATTACTTGTTTCCATATCAACCAATTTCATATTGGTGATGAAGTTTTGGAAGGTAACTGAATCTCTACCAAGTGTTATAGTTCCTCCTTTCTTCTCCATGACTGATTTTGTCATGTTAAAATCCCCTCCAAGAATCTAGGGTATAGCTAGGTATCTCTTCTTCAAATCCTCCAGTGTTGTGAGGAGGCAAAGTTTATCCTCCATTGGCTGTGGACCATAGGCATTGGTGATCATGTAACAATTTCTGTCACCCACCAGTTGGAAAATAAGAGAAAGGTGATGTCTGGATGCCTCCACATTAATCACATCAAATTTCTATGGATCCCATAGAGTGAGAATGCCACCAGCTGATTTATTTTCCTTAACTTCAAGGTATTCATATCTGTTTAACCATTTGCTGTGTTTCTCGCGGATATTCTCCACTAAGAATTTTGTTTCCTATATGAATACTATGTTAGGTTTTTCCTCTTTGATCCTATTACCAAGGTTCCTTTGTTTTCTTCTGCTTCCTAGTCCTCTAATGTTCCAGGTTGTGATTTTCATTGAGGTGGGGTTTAAAGGAGTAACTGGAAAGATCTTTCATCCTTCCTGAGTCAATCATGAGTTTTCCACATTCCAGCAGTAGTTCTTTCTATCTTTTTCTTCCCCTCATTTTACCTGGATTTTTTGTCAGTTTTCCTATTATTAATCCTATAGAGGAAGTTCCTTTATTTTCCTGGTTATCATGTCCTGTTTTGAAACTTGCAGCTATTTGATGTGACTTGTTAATGAATATATTTTGTGCCTTGTCCACATCCTCCTGAGGGATGGAGTTTATTCCCAGGTTTCCTCCTTGTTCTAGGAACTTTTCCAGCTCTAGGTTCTCCCTTTCTAGGATCTCTTGTAAGTCTTGGTCCTCTATACCACTTTCACTTTGAGTCATTTCCTGGTCTTTTTCTATTTCCATGGTACTCAAAGGGTCCTTCGTGTGTTCATTATGTTCCTGAGTGAACTCCATGCTGGTCTCTTTTCCTTTCCTCCTTGCTGACTGATTCTCTGTACTCTCTTGATCATCTCCATCTACTTCTTTTTCTCCTAAGATTTCAAAATTGTTGTGACTTCTTGTTTTGTTATCATTTGCAATAGGGTTCTTTTGTGTATTCCTTCCCCCTCCTTTTCCTTTTCCTCCCACTTTGGTGAAACCTGTCTGGTCTTTTCCTTTGCTGGTGTTTGGGTTTTCCTCCCTTCTGTTAAGAGGACAATCTCTAGATAGCTGCCCATGCTCATGACATTTGTGACATCTGAATGGGATATGTTCATAGTCAAATGCTTGAACCCATTCCTCATCATATACTTCTAGAATGACCTCATCTGGTAGGGCTCCTGATAGGTCCATCTCCACACATATACGAGCATAGGAGGTGTATTTTCCCCATAGAGTTACCTCTGAAATTTTTAAGAAATGACCTAATTTATTACCTATAGCTTTTAAAGACTATGGCATCTAGTAATCTAAAGGTAAGGAGTAGATTCTAATCCATACCGGTATTGAAGTGAAGGTTTCTTGTTCTGGCACAAAGTTCATCGTCCATGGCCAGATATAGAGACCAATAGCTGCAAAGAAGTATGGTCCTCCTTCAAAAATCATGTCTCTGTCTTCCATGTTCGTGAACACCACTGCAAAAAAAACTTTTCGATCCAAGATGTATATTCAACTCCCCCTTTGGTTTCTAATTGTATTTTATCCAAGTGTACAACGCTTTCTCTGATGGCCAGATTCCCATAAATTTGCAAATGATGGCATAGTTTTCCATGTGATCCTTGTGCGCTTGCAGAGTTGGATCATTCAGAATAACCCGAGGTTTAGTTATGGTCTTAGGTTTACAGGACCCCATCTTGGCTCTGTTCTCTATTCCCTGACCTCTATCTTCAGCTTTTTCGTCCTATCGGTATTCTTCGTGGGTGCCTTGATCTACATGGGTTTTGTTGCCTTTTGCCTTTTGAGTTTCAGTGTTTTTTGTCTTGTCCTCCAAGGGTTGTGGAGGTTTGTTCTTATTCCCTCCTCTTCCTCTATTTGAAACCACATTACCATAGGAGGGAGTGGAGCTTCCTCCTCCCTGGGCCTCCATGGGTACCTGTTGCCCTCTATCACTCTCTTAATTAAACCTTAGAATCCTCTATGGAACCAGTTCGTCGCTCCCTCAGATTTTTCAATTTTAAATTTTATAATATATCAATAGCATAAACTTTATAAATAGCATAAACTTTATAAATTATTTGTCACATAAGTTTAAGTATTCTATATATTCGCATAAATTTTATAACTTTTTTCACATATAGTTTAAGTATTTAATATAAAATAATTTTATTTTAAATTTTATAATATATCGATAGCATAAATTTTATAAATTATTTGTCAAATAAGTTTAAGTATCAATATTTCTATATTTGATGATGATGATGATGATGATGATGATGATGGACGTCCACTAAGACCAAACTTTGGTCTATTGGACCTAGAGAAACGAATTATTTAGTTTGATTTAAGATTTTATTTGTATGCTCAAAAAGCTGATGATGATGATGATGGACGTCCACTTAGACCAAACTTTGGTTTATCAGAGCTAAAGAAATGAATTATTTAATTTGATTTAAGATTTTATTCCTATGCTCAAAAATCTTGGAGAGAAGCCTCCCGAGCTCACTATAATTTTGACATCGTAAAAGGCTAGGAAGGTTAGTATTGCAACAAATATTATGAAACTAAGATCTAATGTGGTTGTACGCAGGGACATATATGAATTTGAAATTTTTATAATAGATTTTATTTTATTTATTTATTATTATTTTTTTTTAATAAGGATATATTCTTCGATTGTTTATAAAATTAAAATCATACATAATGATAGTACATAATTTTTTACAATCTTAGTATGAAAGGCAGTAGAGGTTACCATGAAAGAGATATTTTTTAACCAATTTAGAAGATAACTATTAAAAAAAGAAAAAGAAAAGAAAAAAAAAAGAAAGAAAAACAAAAACCAAACAAAAAAACAAACAAAACACAAACACAAAAACACAAAAAAAAAAAACAAAAAAAAAAAAACCAAAAAAAACAAAAAACAAAAAACAAAAAACAAAAAACAAAAAACAAAAAACAAAAAACAAAAAACAAAAAACAAAAAAACCTAAAAGTCTATCTAAAGATTAGCCTACCATGGCGGGATCAAATTGATGGTGAATTAAGTTTCAAAGTGTTAAAGATTAAAACATAAATTCTTGTAAAATTATTCATATTAGAGAGAAAACCATGTGACGTGATAAAGAAAACAGAGAAATATCACTAGTGTTATGGAGCTACCTCTTTAGGGCACCTAGCAAATTTAGAAGCAAGGAAACCACCACCTTTTTTTTCCAGTGAGGTGTGAAGAGTATCCAATTGGTGACTTCACTTTTTCAATCTATCAAGGCACTCTTTAAGCTCCACCTGGTTGATTCTTGTGAGAGAAAGGCATGGACCCCAAATGTCTTTGTATTCCTATAAAGCTCGAGGGTACTCTAGAACTTGGTGTGATAAGTTATGTCCGTGTTGAGGTCCAAGCCAAAGATTTCAACCTTGAAGTAAATTTCCTTGTCTGAATGGTAAGCCCTTTCTCACTTAACCTCATCACATAGAGCCCATGGTCAATGCTTAATGATTGACAAGAAGGATATGTGAACAAACTTTTCAACATCTCATGATGACAACTTTTCTTTGGTTTGATGAACCAATTCTTTCCCATGGTGGCCAAAATGTGAAGCGAGGGTAATATGTAAGAGACAAAAGTAAATGGTAGATAGAGAGTGAGGAGATTCATTATGTAGGGCCAAAATGTCAAACAAACATAAGGATAGTAATGGAGATATCCAAATAAGACATTAGACAGTAATGGAGGCAGAATCGAATATATTCCATTTACGGTGAATTAATAGCTCTACCTTCCATCATGATTTTCACTACAATGGAATTCATCATGCTACAAACTTGATTCATCAAAGTCTTGGAGCTCAATCTAGGAAAATTAACATGGTATGAGGAGAGTTCATGGTGGCATGTATTTGTGAGTGATGATGCCTCATCAACCTTACATGAAAAATATCCTATCACACCTTCAAACACCTAATATAGGAATCATTATAATGAATATATTAAATAATAAATTATGATCATAAATATTATTCATGTATAACAAATTGTTACTAAAATTAATGTTCTCAAATATTATGGTGATTTTTTTCATATATGTCATTTTAATTAATTGTTTTATTTATATGACCTCAGTGGGGTGCTATAATGGGAATTAAAAGGATCTTATGGATTTCACATGCCCTCCCATCACGTCCCTCCACATGCCACCACCTCATGGAAAATTTATGGGACCTCGTATCTGAAGGAAGGTGGCAAAGGCCCCTTAGAACTTTGTTCATCTACTCATTTCTGTGAATGGGATTCACTCCAACATGGCCTTCATCAGTAGCCACTAGTTTGAGATATGGTTGATCCTTCGACACCTCCTCCTGTTGGTTCCTTAGTCTTCCATGCACTTGGATTCTAGTCTGTTTTCCCAAGAAGTTTTCCTTCCACCTACTTCACTAGCCTTTCCCCCTCCCCTAGTGGATTTTTCTAATGGAGAAGACTTAGCCCCGAGCTCGATATAATTTATCATGGCCTCTTTCTGGTACAATTTCTTCATGAATCTTCCCTCCCATCTCTTCCTAGACTCTCTGACATATTTTTACCTTTGGAAGCCATGAGTCATCAATGAGCTTGTTTCTAGCGTGGGAGTGGTGGTCATGATGCTTCAAGGGGCTCTCAAGCACAATAATGAACCAAATCTTTAACGCACAACTACCATGCTCATATGCCTTAGGAAACTCAAGAGAAAATCCACCTTGTGGAAGAGAAAAATCAACAAGAATGGTGGGTAACTCTAGATTCAAATTCATGGTTGGCATGATAGCCTCTTGGATTTTGGATACAACAAACTCTCGAGGCTACCACAACCACTATTTTCTTACAGATTATTTATACTAGCATGTTAAGCTATTGTCGGGGAGGGTTTTGGTTGATAGGGAACAAACTTAGGTCAATCTAATGCATAGGCTAGATGACCTCAAAGATCTTATGCTAAATGGGGGAGGAAGGTTTGTCAAGCTCAAGATGGGATCACCACCTACCTCTCCAATTCCACTACCATGCAGTGTTGAGAAAGAATCCATTAACCTCGATACTTCACTTTCCTCGAGATGTGTAGGTTCTCTATATTCTATCGTTTAAGTTCTTGTTCTTCATGCTTACCCATCTAAGTTGTTGATAAGTTATTTTTAGAGTTTATGTATAGTTTACTTTCCGTGTTTTTTTGTGTGGTTCACACCCGAGAAAATAAAAGAGAATTGATCCATAACCTCTTATTAACAAGATTCTTTAATAACAATAACTCTATCTTAAAACTACATATAATGATTGATATAAAAATAAAATATTAAAAATAATTGTTTCAAATATATTTTCATATTTTTAAATTAAATTATATATAGAAGAGATTATAATATATAATATAATAATATATTAATTTATGGAAAATAGTTTTATAATAAATAATGATAAAGAAATTTTTTATTTTGTTAAAAGATATAATTATTTTTGTAATTTAATTATTATAATAAATTAGAAATGTATATTAGCTGACCCACGAGATTTTATTTTAAGAAGTTTATAAAAATTATGTCCATTACGTAAGTACAATCAATTGATTATAGAGTTGTTTATTGATTGCTATTTAAAATAAAATAAATTGGGTTTCCATTATTAGTTAAAGGGTTTAAAGTTAAATAGAATTGGTGAGTGTTATAGTTTGAATCCATACCAAATGGTGTTATTTTTTGGAAGAATTGTACAATAAGGTGTCTAGTATTGTTTTATGTAATTTAAAAATTAAATTACATAACTCGAAAATGAATTTATTATATAAAAGTTATAAATAATATTATAAT
>APFE030823877.1:31572-67923 GCA_000404065.3 Pinus taeda | reverse complement strand
TTTGACTAAATTATCTCCTATTTGATATTTTTATTTTTATCAAAAGATTTTTGTCAAACATATTATAGATCACAGAAACCTAACCTGAATTCAAAAATTAATTATTTTGTTTTTATGAAATTATTAAGTATAAAATATGTGTATGGGAAATGGAAAGTTGTAATGTTATAAAAACCAATGAGTTCTAGATAAAATTAAATAAAAATAAAAATGAGGCAAGAAACAATGTGATAACAATTTTGATTTAATTGACTATGAATCAATTAAATATTATTGGTTTTGTTTATATGAAATTATAAAGGTATAAAATATGTGGATGGGTCATAATTAGGTTTGATAGTTAGATATGTTATTATTTATTATAGTTTATAGATAAAAGAAAAAAAATAAATTATAATGAGTTTATTTTAAGGTTTAATTTGTTTATTAGATAGAAAAAAGATTGATCCACATGTTTATTATCAAGATTGTACAAAATTTTGGTCAATTTTTTAGAATAGTTTTTTAAACCCAAATTAACTTTCAACCTCTCTTCATAAAAATCTAAACCCAAAACTTAAAAAAATGAACTCCATACAAAACAAGTAATTTACACCCAATAAATTTATTTATTATAAAATTATTAAAAAAAATTATACCATTTCTTTTTTCTTTAAAATAAATTTAAAATCCTATATCCCATATTAATTTGAAAATGAAATAATGATAATAAAAAACAACTATGCTATAATGTCTTCTATCAATTCTCTTGAGAACCAAAAACATATATGGTGATAATAAAATTAATAATTTCAAGAACACCATGTATAACAGAGTTCACTTCTAGCCTGCTAGAAATTTAGTAATAGCACATTTGTTTCGAGAGTTGAGTTGGCACAAAGATGAAAGGACACTTTGCGAGAAATTTAGGTTAGGAGTTGACTTGGCAAAAATGACGTGGTACAATTTGTGTATGTGGATGTGATCGTTCAAAAATAGATGGATGTTGTCAGCATTGTCTAATAAGTTAAATTTTAAATTGGGTTTTGAATATATATTAATTTTGCTAGGTTTATAATGGATTTGAATAGTGGAGAGTTTACTATTTAAATTTATCATTTGAATAAATATTTATAATCTAAATTTAAATAAATATTTATTAGATTATAGATAAATTAAATTAAAAAAATAAAAATTATATTACAACTTAGTTTACATAGCACATTTTAGGTAAAATATTGGAATCAAGAAGAACGATGAATCTAGTTTACATAGCATAGTTTAGGTAAAATATTAGGACCAAGAACAAAGATGTGAGACAATTGTAAATTGATTCCAAATACCAAAATTCCAGAGGCCAAAATTAGTAAAGAAACTTACTTTCCTATTGCTTGTATCCAAAACCCACTTAACAGTGTTATGCCCGGACAAACCCTTTTGGGTGATGAAAAAGAGCACGCAATGATGTGAACAAATAAATGTCGAAGGGGAGCAGCAAGTCAAATTTCCATTTGAGGGCGAAAACTTGCAGGCTGCAGGCCTGTCACTAGGGCTCGCTAAGGATGATAAATTGTCACAACACAGTGACATCAATCATGTAGCAGCGTGGATTCCAAATAAACTTGTGCGGATCGATCAGCATTATTATTCACTTTAAAATTATTGTTATTATGCTTTGGATTTTCGAGGCAGTACGTTTAATTCATTTCTCAGTTCAAATTTACACATAGAGGATGATATTTTTGTGGAAATTTAGGAGAAAGTCGATTCATATTTTCAAATTCAAATTTCAGGTTGGTAGAATTATTTCTCTGTTTAAGAGAGAATGGTGTGCAGATCGTTGTACTGGTAAAGATGGTGGTTCTGTACATGGTGTATTCAACTGTGGGAAAAGGCGAGAAAGTCTTCCAATTGATTCCTATTTTGGATTCTTATTTTTGAATAGGGATTGTTTACATATGCTAAATTTTTGGGATGGTTATTTTTTTTGAAAAATTTAATTTTTAAAGTTTTTGAATTATTTTATTGAGTTTGAAAATAGATTCAACATTATTAAAAATTATTGGGGCATTTAAAATCTTGAAACTTGACAGTTGTGACATGGATTTCTCAAATATTTTGCCAAATTTTCTCTCGTTTTATGAACCAAATTGTAACCACTTTTAAAGTATTTCTATTTCCATTGTTTTATGAGCCAAATTGTAACCCATTTTAAAATATTTCTAAATTTAAAGTAGGATAGTAAAATGGTTAACCTTCATCAAATCCAAAAATACAAAGATTCTAAAAATTTAAATCAGTTAATTAAACATTATCATTTAATAATATCAATGGTTGCAAGGCAAATAACAAAAATCATGATAATTAAATTTTATAAGATTATCCACAACGAATTCAATTTTTTGGTCAAATCCATATTAATTTTGGTTTGGCCAATTTTTTTTTTTTTTTTTCTATAGTTTAACATTGCACATTGAAATTTATTAATTTTTAATAATAATTTAATCACGCCGTAAGGCGGAAATGAACTTTCCTAAAATCCACCTGTCATACTTGTGTGCCGTCAGATTATGTGTTAGACGATTACAAGATTGTTAATTGTTCGATCAAGGGAAGGGAAGGGAAGGTAGTTGAATGGTTGCAACTGTTCACCATATTTGAAACAGTTGCAAGATTTGCCTGTACCCTTTTCGTCTTCTCTGCTCTTGCTTCCCCTGCTGCCTGACCGACCTCTGAACCGGGCTCCATCGAATCTCTAGGGAAAATTTTATCCTCCATGGCTTCTAAATATTTAGCTGTTTCCTTTTGTTCAAATCTTTCAGTTTCATCACCTTTACCACAGTTCCATTCTGGATTACCCTCCGAGATAATAAAAAAAAAGCTATTTGCCTGAACTGGATCATAGCTTCTGCCAGGGATTTGGGGTTTTGAAGGCTCCTCAATCCGCGGTCTGTGGGAATAAATGGCATCTGCGCTGATTAGCGATCTCTGTGTTTCGAATTTGCACGGATTTTCACAGGACAAGAAGAAGAGGTAGCAGGGGTTGTGGTCAGGGTTTGCACTGAACTTGCATTGCACTATGATATTGTGGCCCATTGTTAGGTACTCACCCATCTTCCATTTTTTTCATTGTCATTAAATCCATGTTAACTGTTAAATATATTTACCGATTATACTACATCTTTATCGCAGGGAGGGGCAAATGCAGGTCACACCATATACAATAGCGAGGGAAAGAAATTTGCTCCACCTTGTCCCTTCTGGAATAGTGAATGAGAAAGCCCTATGCATTATTGGGAATGAGAGAAGCAGAACTTGCAGGGTCATTAATTGGAACGACAAAAAGAGGGATTGGTCCTTGCTATGCAAGCAAGGCAATCCAGAATGGTATTCGGGTAAGTGATTTGAGGCACAGGGATACATTTCCTGAGAAGTTGGATATTCTTTTGCATGATGCCCCATCCCATTTTAAAGGCTTTGAGTATAATAAAAGCATGTTACAGACTGAAGTGGAGCATCACAAGAGATATTCCAAGCGAATAGAACCTTATATTGTTGACACTGTTCATTTGATGAATGATGCATTCTCAAGCGGGAAGAAGATTTTGGTTCAAGGCGGCCAGGCAACCAAAAAATTCAACATTCTCATCTGGGATCAAGGCCCTTGCTGATTATGTGCACAGAAAAGGGCTCAAACTGAGGATATATTTAGATGTCGAGTACGAATTGTAGGAAATTCTCTGGAACTCTCGCACTATTCTCAAAATTTCAAATGAAATCTCTCTACTATTCTCCCATTATTGTTAATGTGGATTTTTCTAAGCTTTTATGTACTTCGCAGGTTCCGTACCTGTTTAGGGAAACAGCCAGGCTCATTGGGATACGAGCAAATAGTTGCAGATACATTTGCTGAATGGGTACATTTGCCTCTTCCCACAGTTCCATAGTGGTTTACATTTTAAATTTGAATTTTTTAAATTATTTTATAGACTAATTCTCCTACGCCTCATGACAGGGGGTTGATTATCTAAAATATGATAATTATAATACTGATCGCAGCAAACCAGAACTGCGGTAAGTTTCTATTTCTAATCTTCAATCCAACTCTCTTATATTTGAGGGACCATTAATTGTTCCTTTCCAGCCTGGACAGCACTCAAATTTCCAGGCTATCTACCATTCTCTTCTCAATTGTTTACTGCTTGCTATGTAATTCTTTGCTATGTAATTCTTTGTCTCTGCAGTTGTCATCCCCTTTGAAAGGGTGGGTGTTCATGGATTGGAAGTAAAGAATGCATTCAATCCTTTCTGTTAACAAACTTCAAATTTGTTGATTGTTTCTTGATGGCCCATCTCTATTGCTTAAGTGGATTGTGGTTCTTGTTCTCTAAGAAGCTGTCGGATCAGTTTTAGGGCTTTGTAAAACTGTAACTTTGCATGATTAATATCATTACTAGAATTTAACTACTGACTGCAATAGGAAAGAGAATGTTGTTTATTTGGGGATCCAGGAATTGGGAAATTGAATCTGTGTGTTAAATTCTAGGTACCCAAGAATGAGGGATGCACTTCTGAGAACAGGACATCCAATATTTTATTCATTGTGTGAATGGTAGGTTTTGATATCAGTAGATCTTTATGAAATCAGTAATAAGTTCTATATTTCTCAATCATTGATGTCATAATTTTGATATCTTCAGATGCAAACTGTTCTTTTTGCAGGGGAAGAGATCATCCTGCTACCTGGGGAGCCAAAGTTGGAAATAGCTGGAGGACGTCACAAGACATTAACAACAGTTGGATTAGGTGATCATAGGCTCTACTATCACACCCACTTCATGGATTGCTCTACTTGTAAATAGTCAGAGAACATTGTATGTTGGACTGATTGTTTTTGGTCTGGGGCCAACCTAATGGTTCATCTGGTGTAGCATAGCTTCTCGAGTGGATCTGAATGATAGATGGGCACATTATGCAGGACCAGGTGGATGGAATGGTAGGGCTCCATTCCAATTTCTATGCCAGATATAAAACTGGTTACTATATATCATTTTACTTTTTGATCAATTGTATTCCAAGTGATTCATTGGGCATTCTATGGATCAGATCCTGACATGTTGGAGGTAGGAAATGGCAAATTAAGCAGAGAAGAATACCGGTCACATTTCAGCCTTTGGGCGCTGATGAAGGTACTTATCATATATTGTTCTTTTTTCCTGCTGATATGATGATGATGATATCGGCCTTGCCCTTAAATATTCTACTCTATTGTACCAAGTTAAATTAAACCCTTTTTTACCATTGAATCATGCATAGCTATATGCAGGCACCATTGTTGATAGGGTGTGATGTGGGATCTATGAGTTCTGGGATTGTGGAGATCCTCAGCAATGCAGAGGTGATTGCAATCAATCAAGGTGAGAGAACTTTTGGAATGCAGCTTAACATCATCAGTCAAGCCACATGCATGTAAGATGTATATTTTGACAAGTGCTTCCAATTAGATACATAAAATGCTGGTTCAACTGTTTGCTGGCTCATCTATTTCAACCCACATAAAATGATGCTGACTCAATTGTTTCAAGCCCAACTTGAGCAGATTATTATTTGTAGCCATTTCACATTATAGTAGCAGCAAACCAGTTTAGAGAATTCCTTATAAGATTCTTTTTCTATCAAGAAAGGATCCATTTCATTTCATCATATGATCTAAGGTTCAAAATTTATGAACCTCATTAAGGAATGTAAAAGCAGGTTCAAAATTTATGAACCTCATTAAGGAATGTAAAAGCTTTGTGTCATTTCTCATAATATTTCTTATTATTGATTAATTAATAATTCATTACCTTCGTTTAAATACCTTGAATACCTTCGTTTCATTTAGTGATCACTCTTGATTTCCTTGCACATACTTGAATACCCTCATTTTACTTGGTGGTCACCCTTGATTTACTTGCACATCTTACTTAAAAGAGTCGCTAATATTAACTATTACAATAAAATAAAAAGTCACTAATATTAACTATTACAATAAAATAAATGTTTGTATTGATTTAAAACAAAATATTGATTAAAATTAATCTCATTCCATCATTGTAATTGTTTTTTCCCATATAAGTTTCATTATAGGTATAATTCATAATGATCACATCAAGGCAAGTTCCTTTTCATAGGATTATCATTATTTTTTCTAATGATTTTGTTTATTATTTTTTCTTTTTGAAAATTTTTGTTTATTATCTTTTCTTTTTGAAAATTGTTAGTGTTTTTTAATGACATTGTTTACTATTTTTTCTTTTTATTGAAAATTAGTCATAATGGTTAGTATATATATATATAATATCTTTCATTTTACTTTCTTAATATTTATCATTACCATTTATGTTTTACTTAAAACTAATAAATAAAATAATAATAATAATAATAAATAAAATATATTAAAAAAACTAAACTAAACTAAGGAAGACAAGGCAGGGATCCAATACCTTTTAATAGGGGTTGGATCTTTGCTTTTTTAGTTTAGTTTAGTTTTTTTAATACATTTTATTATTATTATTTAGTTTTATGGTTTAAAACAATTAAATTTGACCATATTATTCAATTTTAGTTATTTCTATGACTTTTTTTATTTAAATATTAATATTAATAATAATAAAACTAATTTAATTCATGATTTCTATTTATTTTATTTTATTTTTAAATTTGTCTTTTTTCTTAATGTTATTTATTTTATTCACTTATTAGTTTAACCATATTATTATTTCATTTTAGTTATTTTTATATGGACTTTTATTATTATTAAAATATTAATAATTATAATAATAACATTAATTTAATTCATTATTTATAACTAATAATTCTGTGACTTTGAAAATTTTGTTGATATTTAAATTTTGGACTGGATACTTAATGAACACATAGTTAATAGCCGTGGTTCTCCACTTGGCAAACCACTCGCACATAATGTGTGGATCAATGTAATATTTTTCTGATTAATGAAAAGCAACACCAAATAACTTTAAAAAAATAAGGATAATAACTTTAAAAAAATAAGGTTAATAGACCTGGTTCTCCACTGGGCAAACCGTTGCAGATAATGTGTAAATCAATGTAATATTTTTTTGATTAATGAAAGGCACCACCAAATAACTTAATAAAAAATAAAAGTTTTTTTAGCTCCAAAGTTTTAACTACATGTGTTCTTTGCCATGATATCACTGGAAAAGATTGATCATGAAATAAAAAATACCAACTTTAATACATTTTAAATTCGACCTTAATACCTTCCGGACATTTAATAATATATATAATATCTCTGTAATGGGTCGTAATCATACCATTTCTCTAGTGGTCCATACCATCTATGTAGCGTTCTCAGTGGGGTACAAAGTCAGAGCACATGCACCTTTGCGAAGAGGGAAATTAAGTTATGAGTAGTTGAGTCTATTAATTGTACATATGTTTTTTTTTTTTAATTTGTATATGTACCAAAATTTAGGATGCAAAATTGAAACACAGGGAATTGAAAGTTGATAATTTGTTTTAATCGATTAAGAACCATGAATTTATTATTATTATTATTATTATTATTTTAAGAGTTGTATTGAGAGTGTTTTATAATTTAATAAAACTAGCATTTGCACCCGATGTTGCAAAGTAAACGCCGTAAGTCGTGCATATGGAAGAAGAGCATAAATGAAAAAAGATGTGATATGTTACATGATCTAACTATAGCCCAATTTGAGTGAAAAAAATGTTAATGTCAAATGTAATACAATCAAACAATCTACTCAAAAAAGAACCATTTGCAACTTCCTTCCCAAATGCTCAATCTAAGAGTTTATTTTAATTGACAATTCGAAGAGTTTATTTTCATTGATAATTGCATCCTAGATCATAACTCCTTTCTCTTCCATTTTTCTTTCATAGTCTCAGCGAGACTGAACCCTCGACCATCATATGTTACCTTTGTTTCATCACCTCAACCAAACTGAGCCCTTCCCCCTCATATGGTAATTGTTCCAGACCAAATTTCTTTGTGAGTAATATCCCTCATAAGGTAATCACCCTCATATAGTAATTGTTCCAGAACAAATTTCTTTGTGAGTAATATCTAAAAGCATTTCCATTTATACACAGTGTGCCTAAAACATTCGCCAATCTCTAAGCACAGAAGCCAGACTAAACCCTCCACCATCATATGGTACCTTTGTCTTTCATCGCCACAGTATGGTACCTTTGTCTTTCATCGCCTAAACTGAACCCTTCACCCTCCCTCATATGGTAATTGTTCCAAACCAAATTTCGTTGTGAGTAACCTCTAAAGGCGTTTCCATTTATACAATGTGCCTAAAACATTCACGAGTCTTCATATAAATTTTCCAAATGTTTTTTATATAAATTCATATTCTCAAAAGTTTTATTTTATAATTCAATATAAATAAAAACAACTTAAAACCTAAAGAAAATGAAATGTTAGATTCAAACATTAAACTTGCATTAAATTCTTAAAAAAATTCCACTTCATAAAAAAAATTCTGAAGCTTCTTTATCTAAATTAATATTCTTTATTTTACAATTCAATATAAAAAAAACAACTTAAAACTTGAAAAAAATGTGATTATACATTATAGATTCAAACACTAAACTTATAATTAATCCTTGAAAAAAATTCTATTCACACAAAATTTCCAAAATTACATAAACTCATATTTTAACAAAATTTATTATAAAATTCAATGTATATAACATAATTATTAAAATTAAAATTAAAATATTCATCCAATTATAACTTTTTTAATAGAGACCAAATTTACAGATACAATTTTACAGATAAGTAAAATATTAAAATATATCAATAAAAAAAATTAATTTATTATTTTTATTAAAAATTATTTACTGATGCAAATAAAAAAAAAAAAAAATAACTTTTAACTTTTAATTTTTAAACAAAAATATAATAATTTTATTATTATTATTATTATTTATTATTTTTTTTTAATATCCATCTTTATAAGATGATATGGTCTTCCATCAAGCCCTTGGCTTTGAGAGGTGGCTTTGAGAGTGACAGTGTTGCTCAACATTCCTGACATTATCACCACACAAGGCAACAGAGGTGCCCTTTCGGTTGAGCATATTGCATTGCTAATTCCTCATCGACTAGTAATTCACATTCACACATGGATGTCGGATACCTTTACATAATTCTGAGGTTCCTTGCCTCCTATGGTGTTTTTACTGAACAAGAAGAAGCTGATCAGTTAGACCATGCAGATACCATGAAAATGAAGTACTGCTTGACGGGCATTCCGAAGCTGTTGGTGCAGGGTGAAAATCGGCAACCTTGTGGGCCTTTCCTGCACCTGATAGCAAACAAGGTCTACTTGGAAGCTTATCAACATTTCCACAAATCTGTCTTGGAGGGTTGCTAAACATTTAACAAAACTTACGGTACAAGCCCCTGGGAATATCTGGGTCGTAATCCCCAAGCCAACAATATTTTCAATGAGGCCATGGCCACAAACACTAGAACTGGTAGGCAATAGATCCTACTGGAATCATACCAATTCAATAAAACTCCAATTTTATATTCCTTCGGCGATGCAGAATAATCTCGTATTGCAAATAACACCAGATTTATGCATCTCTAATGAAGTTACAATGTTCTTTAGATTTTGGTAGATATAATTCATTTCGAATTTACATGTGGACACACAACGCACTCTTAAACAATTTGAAATATCTAGGGAAACTTATCTCCATTAAAAGAATGCTCATACTTTTGTCTTTTCCTAATGAATTGAGCCAAAGTTCTACATTCTCACACCTGAATTGTTGCCAACAGAACCAAATGTGACACTCACACTCAAAAATAATTTGCACAGAGAACGATATGCCCAAGGGTATGCCATCCTGGACATACTTATTTGGCTCTAAATGCCTTGCATAAAAATTGGGGATACCTCGAATCTCCCTCTACTAAGGAAGTCTTCTCCTATATATCATAAACATCCTTTTCACCCTAAATGTCTATATAGATTATAATATCTTTGTCTTGAAATTGCATTTCAAATAGTAAAAGGAATCTCTAAGATACATATATCCACATGGAGTCTAACATTTTTGTCAGTTGATAAACATCAAAATTTCCCTTTGCTCTTCCATTCTACCAAATAGATTCAACTTTTCAAAAAACACAGACATATTGTAATTTTTGCATGTTTTTCAGACATCCATGTGTGACCATATAGTGGTATACCATAGTGATTTCACAAGTTTACATTTATGAACAAACATGGATCAAGTATAAAACTCCTTTTCCAAATGCCAGAACCCTTCTGCAAGCAAAGGACTTGTACAGTTTCAGTGGGTAACCCTTCAAAGTGTTTTATATCTTCATGTATGAAAAGGATGATGACTTGTACAGTTTCAGTGGATAACCCTTTAAAGTCTTTTGTTATCTTCTGGCATGAAAAATATTACTCTATTTGTAGACATTAATTATTTCACCCGTGCATATTTATCAATGAAGACAAGTTGAAGATAAATACATTTTCAACATAGATGGATTCAAAAAGAAAGTACAAGAAGAACTCTCTGTGACAATGGGCATTTCAGATTCAGAGACATGGATGGCCTCCAAAACGAAGTATTGGCAAAACCTCTCTGTGAAAAATCGACATTTATGTTTTTAGCAGAGGTGATAATAAGAAGACAAAGCCTCATGCATTTTATCAACCCTTGGACTAAATTCACAATTCATGTCCAAGAACACTTAACTTTCACTAAATACACATTTCTTGTCAAAGAATACTTTAAACACATTCACTGATGGCCGAATCAAATAAAAAAAATGTAATTTTACAAGTCATATAATGTCAAGCCTGCCAATGTAGCCATGATTTTTCCTTTCTAAGTTTGACCTACTAGTTAAAATGGAAACATTTCTAAACTTGCAATATCATGTACACAAAAATGGAGAGTTCTATAGCATTAATTTTTCCAGCAAAAGAGCCAGAAGTAATTAAATACTCCATGATCATAATGATAACATCCAATGCCATCTACTTAATAAAATGTAATATGCCAAGTGTAAATGCATCCAATATTATTCATGCCACCAGATTCCTATTTGGAAATTATCAATGGGCTCTTATTTTGGGCAACATTGCAAGGATTTTTAGGAGCATGATGCTTACTGTCAATTGCCTGCAAATTAGGCATCAAGTCCATTTGAATATTATTATTTCTTCTGTGTAAAGATGTCAATGTTTCAATTATTTGTGGATTACTGAGTATTTTTAGCACCATATCATGATCAATCATGTTTCCCTTCTCATTTGATTTTGCTATTACAACAAATGCAGCAACATCTACTGCAACTGTAGTTATGTCAGGTTCTGTTGCAGGTTTAGATATGGATAAGGACACCTGTTTTTGCTGATCAATACTAGGAGGCACCATAGAGACAGAGTCACCACCTTGGGATGATATTCCTGTAGAATTTGGTTGCATTGCTCTCATATTGTGCATAATCCTGATAGAATCATATAAATATATTCATGTTAAGGTTACCAATCAATATTCGTTAGCTACCCAGTGATTTTATAAGTAAAATAAAAGATTTCAATCAGAAAAAGGTAGCATTTTCATAATAGCTTGATCATCTCAGGGAAGAATTAGATCTGCGACAATTATAATCCCTAGAGCAATAATCAAATAGAAGTGAGATGACTAACATCACCTACCCAACTCTTGAAAATCTTGCAAAGGAGGCACTTCATTCAACTCTCAAGTTTCATCTTCTTCTATGGGATTCAATGGAATCGTAGCTGTATTAGAATCGCACCAGTCCTCCTGTGGCTCCAATGGCTCTATGGGGCTGCAAGTAATTCATCGCAAGTCTCATAGAACATTTCATTCATAGCTATCCAACCCAAAAACATAAAAGGACTAAAACATCAAAAAATGTAGCCACCTTGGTGGAATAGAATATGGGAGTGGGTATATGGCCTCCAAATTCCTGACTTCTCGTTCACATTGTACTTTAACTTCTAAACTTTCATCTCCAACAACTACTCACCATGAAGGACTAATGACAAACTACACAAACATTTAAAAAAAGGCTAGTGATAAGATCTCTAATGGAAAGAAAATATTTGCAAAGACCAATCCTAATGGAATGACCTTATTAAGAACAAACATTCACATGACTGTATAAAATGTGCTTGATATACTTACAAAAATCTTCATAATTGACATTGTTTTAATATGCTTTATGCATTTTGAATGTTTTAAAATTTGTTCCACACATATGATTAGCCATTTATTGCTGCATAACAGAACATATGACTGATAGTTCTAGATCTCATATAAGAGAAAGAAATTATGTTTGCATACCCTAGGGGGGTAGCACCAGGTGGCCACAAGTACAATGGAATATTCTTGCATATTCTTCTTTGTATAATTGTTTCTAACGCCCTGCAACTGATTACATTCAAATCCAAAGCCATATTCATGCCACAACCGAGATTGTTTTGCTTGTAGATAGTCTTGGTCAACCGAACGTATATTCATTGAAACTCCTCGGGGGATTAGAAAGCAATGTGGGTTCATCAGCGCATAGTGCCATGCCCTACACTACCCATTCTGTCGATCAAATATACAGCTTGCAAGGAAGTGAGAAAGAGACTTCGGCCGATTTAATCCCTATGGTCAACAGGACCTATTTCACTTTACCACAGCAGGGCATTGCCTATCCTGGTAAGCATGTTGTAGACGAACTGCCAGACTAGAGATTCTGCTCCTTGATCCAACAACCTGATCAATTATTTCTAATTTTTCGTCCCTCTTGGTTAGGAGTTTTTGACTAGCCATGCAAGAAGTCAGACCATGAGACCATCTAGTAAAATTCCTGACAAACATAACGCTGTTCATAGTCACCAACATATTTTGGAGAGGCCTGAATGAAGAAAGATATGAATTTCAATTATTAGCAAAGAGTTTTGACCTTAATGTTCAAGGTTGGTTTAATACCTGCTTCATTTCCTGTCATAGCCAAGAAAGAGAGGTTGCAATGGTAAAGCATCAAAGTATCAATCATAAAACAAATTGTATTAAGAAAAATACAATGTCTAGAACATATGTTTTCCTGAAATGCAACCTCAAATCAACTTATAGGACTCCTGGTGCCACAAAGAAATTCTAGCCTATTCCAAAAACAAAGAATCCAAGAAGTCAGCTAAATAACAAAACATGGGTCATGTGTGCTTTACCATTTACTATTTCCTGTACCACCATTGGAATATTAATACCACAATAAGATTCCCCTCCAACATAAAATGGATTAGATAGAAACTCAGGGAATGCTTCAAACCACTGCATCCAAGATTATAAACTATACTGAGATTCACAAAAATATATACACTTGTAAAATATTTTTTTTGTAGCGTGATAGAACTGAAAACATTTATGAGAAAAGTATCTATATCTGAAGCAGCCTTAAAATCTCCAATCTTGTAATCTGTAGCTGTATTGGAGTAAGAAAAACCAGTCTCAACTGGAGAATAAACAAAAAGAATGTTGGAGACCTACATGTGCAAAACCATTCAAGGTTAATCCATTACAATAAAAATTTATACATTCAGTGACATCCAAGTTAATTCCAAGTTGGATGAGAAACAATTTAATAATGGCAAATTCCAAAGTGATGAAAGCAACAGAACATAAAATTTGATAACTGAGATGCTTTATCAGTGACATAATCTAGTATGCTCGCTTGACGAATGTTTGAAAGAGGGAAAAAAATTTGGTGCCCTAATTGAAAACATTTCATTATAACCATAGTGGCAGAGGCAGGGGCCTTGAACGCCAACCTTAGTCCAAGAGTGTGGATTGGGGATGAGCGTGGGCAAACTCCCAGAATTGTTACTGAGATCAAAACTCATTGGACCTGCAATAGGAGAAAAACTTTGGGATAAATATTAGAAGATCTCTATCATTTTATTTTACAAATTTCTAAAAATCACTATTATGTTCTGTTTATTTTTACATAAGGATTGCATCAAAATAGCCTCCCACCCTGCCTAGCCTTGCAAGTCTGGCAAGTGCATTATATTTTCACGATCAATGCTGAACATTGAATAGGTAATGTTTGAAGAGTATGAAATCCATAATTGATCGATTTCCGTTATTCTTTGGTTTACAATGATACCTTAGTATTGCATAATCCTAATTATAACAGCAATTGACTTGGTTTTGGGTGCCAATTCCAACAACATGGGTAAAAGTGAGCTTACGGTTAGCCATTTGAACAAACCGTTCCCATGGCCAGATTACACAATTTGAAAACTTAATATGTACAAGATCAAAATCCATTCAGTAAATGGCAACTTTTAGCATTGAAACAGAGAATAAGAGCAAGAATTCCCATAGCTGACCAATCTCATAGACAAATCCAGTGAAACCGGTGCTACCGGGACCTCCCTCAAGCCAAAGAAGAAGTGGATCATTTGTTGGACTTACTTTCTGACTTCAAAAAATAGTAGAAAATTTCTCTTCCATTGGCCTCACTAACTGTCACATACCTGCATGAATATGAAGAAAACACAAAGACTTTCATTCAGTTAATTGGTCATCCAATAGAATATAAGAGTGGTAGAATCACATCTTTAAGCACTCCATATAAAAAATTTCGCTCCTACTCTTTTACATATTTTGAACTCTCCATGCAACAATTTTGACTTCAATATTTTTTAGCTTCAATTGTCACCAAATTGATTAAGTATTCATAGAAATTAAACTCTGTTCAAGAATACTCACAGTCTGTGCATAACAATTAGAGATCTGTATATCTTCTATATTTTTCTGTCTTTCTTTGTCATATAAGCATGCATTCTACAAGCTATGAACATTCTACAAGCTATGAACTCTTTGGTTATGTTCTTAATCTTTGCATAAATACACAGCTAATTGTTTATTTACAAACAGGAGAAAATATTATCTTGGAGCATTCAAGGCATTCAACCCATATTATATATACTATTACTTTCATGAATATCACTAATAAGGATGCGTGGTGCTTGGAGGTGTAGTCTTATGTATAACAGGTATTGATTATTCACATGATGATATGTGTCTCATTTTATCATATAGTATACTTGGAACTGTTTTCTAACTCAATTGATAAATACATACCAATGATTTTCTCAAACAAACTTCATAACTTCATCCCAATTATTTATGTTAAAGCTATACAAATAGAAACACTAACATTAGTGTTTTGTTCTGACTGGATCCAGGTGTTGAGGCAATGTTTGCAGACTTGGGCCATTTCAACAGGAAATCAATCTAGGTCCAAGTTATATATCAAGGACAAAATTATTACTATTTCATCATACATGTGTGCTTCATCCTCAAGTTTTAGTACCATAATGAGAAATTTGGGTTGTTTGTTGTAGCTTGCTTTCTGTGTGTTGGTTTACCCATCTCTACTTATCACATATATGAGACAATCGACTTATTTGATAAAAAGCCCAGGGGACATAGGCTCTACATTTTACAAAGAAATACTACAGCTTGTGTATTGGTCAATGTTCATTGTTGCCACTTTAGTAGCCATTGTAGCCAGTCAAGCATTGATTACAACAACATTCTCAATCATAGAACAGTCCATGGCTCTTAGTTGCTTCCCTCGAGCTTATTTTCCACCACAGGCATGAAAAACGTTGCCTTATTTCATATCATAATGTACTGATATTCAGTATATAATGAAAATTCTAAGCATTTACCATGTTTTAAATATGCGTTCATTTTTAAATTTATGGTAGATTATCTACGTATGAATCATTTTTAAAAACACATTCAAGGTTTTATTCAAAAGAAAGTTCATGACATCTCATATGAAGTTAGTAGTGAAAAATGTCATTTTAATAGAGTTCTGGCAAGTTAAGGAATTTGTGCATCCTTATATTTACGAAAATTTCACCAAGAGTTTGATTTCAGCAAGGAGTTTGATGGCTTTCACTTGTATTTTTTGAAACACCTAGTTGACAGAACCATGTAGTAGGAAAAGGACATTTAATTTTTACTCTCATGATGGTTTGTGACAACTAGCAACCTTGTGTGCCCTCTTTAAAAGTGACAATTCATTCTTAAATATGTAACATATGGAAAAACAAAGTCTCCAAATACAAAAAAAAAAACTTAAAATAATGTACAAAAATATGTTCACATAAACAACAACTAGTACATGAATAATGGATAACCTCTATATGACATTAACTATAACTCATTATCATCCACCCTTGCTTTCAAGAATGTCCATTCACATGTTGCTATTCTTCCACACACTACTATTACTTATCCATATTCAAAACACACATAACTAATACTTTCAAGTGTAACTCAATATCATCCACCCTTGCATTCAACAATGTCCATTCACATGTCACTATTCTTCTACACACTATTATTTATAAAATATCTATATTCAACATACACATAACTAACAATTTCAATTGCAACTCTTTATCATCCACCTTTGCTTTCAACAATGCCCATTCACATGTCTCTATTCTTCCACACTCTATGCCTTACGGCGTTTCCTTTGCAACATCAGGTGCAAATGCTAGTTTATTATCTTCTACATGACTGGTTGGAGTAATGTTTCCATATCTTATTTTGTAATGTTTCTATATCTGGTGGTTATATAGTAAGTTAATTTTATTTTAATTTTACAAAAAACATACTATACTAATTGGGAAAAAAATATTCAACATTATGATCTTATTTTGCTATTTATGTTAACATTCTAAAAAATAAGTTTCTAAACTTATATCAATTTTTTAATGAAAAATATGAAATTAAATTCCATATCAGCTATATAAACGATTTTTTTTTCTTTTTATAGTTAAATTTACATTTTTAAATTTTGAGATTACTATATAAGATAATTATAAGTTTTAAATTGTAACACAAATATTTTCTTGATAATCCAATCATTATATAATCTCCTTATGACTTTCTATATTTTATCATGTCAATATAACCAAATTTCGTACATACAAATTTCTACTATACTATTACATAATAACACATTTAGGAAAATACACATAATAATAACATTCATTAATAAAAGAATAATGACATTCATGAATAATAATAATAATAATATATTTATTAATAAAAGATAAATTTAACTAATACTTTTCCAACCATATATATATAAATTAGGTTTTCTTCTCTTTATACATACATCCATATACCTATAAATTAGGCTTTCTCTCTTTATACATACATATAATTTTTTTATATGAGATAAATAAAAAAATTAAGTTTTACTTCACATGCTTCTTTATATGCCCATATATTAACCTTTTCTCTAGCACTTTGATATTTTTCTTTTAAACATTTGGATTTTTAAAACACATGAGACTGAAAACTAAATCAAATCTATATTAATCAATCTCAACAAATTATGTACATGATGTACATACTGATACATAAAGGAAACAATTGAATTAATTCTCGGGAGTTCTTGGACGCCAATAACTACCCAAACTGACCAAAGGTTAATCCCGAAGATTAGTTGTCCAACATTCCCCCCTTAATCCGAAGGGATGTACCAAAGTCCAAGAATGAGAGCTCAAAATGCAAAAATGGATCTCAACCAAGAGCTGAATGTCTCTCAAAAAATGGTTTTTAAGGATGACTACAAACCAATATGGGAGAACTCAAAGTCTCAACCAACACAAACTCTGGAACCTTCATAGCAGTTCTCAGAAAAACCAAAAATGTGGTTTTAAAGTGACTAAAAACTCTGGAACTATCACGGTAGTTCCTCGAACAATTCCAAACATTGAAGTGCTCAATCAACTTAAATTTAACTCAAGCTCGCTTGACATCTTGAACTCGAACCTGTAGCAAACCATCAACAATTCCTCCCTTGTCGGATACAAGGTGAGGAGTACTCTTCATCACTGCAAGGTTGGTCATCACCTCTCGAACATATCCTTTGGTATGCCCTGTAAATCTTCTTGGTTGTTTTCATCCAATCCTAAGAAGCAATCCATTCGAATTTACCTTCTCTCTTTCAATTGTCTTCTTTTTGGAACATTTATTTATAAGATGATTTCACTTTCAAAAAAGCTCACATGGGTGAAGATCAAAACACTGATCTTTCATATGTGCAACTCTGTTACATTGTTGGAATCTATCAACTTGTTCTGAAACAAAACCATCTAAAAATCTGACACTTCAGAATTGTATAAGTTTAGCAAAATCTGGAATGTGAAAACATATATCCAGAATATCCTCATTGTAACCTAAACCAATTTTGTGTGTATTGTGTGTAATCTCTTCCCGTGGTCTTATGAAAGTTTTGAGAATAACAAGCTTCTCATAAGAACTCTTAGTTGCATCCAAATTTTGTTTTGAAACCACTACATTACTCTGATCCTTTTCTGATTGATGATCAGGCTCAAGCAAATTGTTATTTTGATCAAGAATAGGTTTATAATTCTTCTTTTGCAATTCTTCTCACTGAAACTGAGACTCTAGCTCCAAGAATTCAATTTTTCTTTTCACATTTTGCAAATATCTTTGGATGTCAAAGAGCATGTCCTTGCTGACTTGGACATTGTTAACATTAGATAAAATTAAAGTATGTAATAACTATAACAAATCATCAACTTGTGCCATTTTCTCCAGTTCACTATTAGAAACACTTACAATAAATTTTGAAAAATGTGTCGCTACCACTGAGAATGCACCTGTTTACAATGAAAATTCAAGAATAAAAAGATGAATAATGTTATATAGCGGCAACTACACAATTAAGAATTTTTATCTTTGCTCCATACAATGAACAACATGCAAACTCAAGTTTGTTGTGAATTATATCCAATATGCATTAGTTGTAAATTTATCAAATAGTGACATGCTCAGGGTCGCCAACCTGTGGAAACCGAAATCATGTTCATAACCTCCAATCATGTTCAAAACTTCAAAAAAAAAAATCTCCCAAAATTATTTTTATAGGGTTTTGAACTAATGATCTCTAGCGGAACTAATGATCTCTAGCGCACTATGTAACTATTGTTGAGATTAATGAAGAAATGTATTAATGGAGTGGCAGTTCAACCGAACCTTAAATGCAGCGATGTGAAAAAATAAAGGTCGAAGGGGAGCAACAAGTCAAATTTCTGTTTGAGGGCGAAAACTTGTAGGTTGCAGGCCTTGTCATTAGGGATCCTTAAGGATGATAAATTGTCACAGAGAATAGTGCCTTGCCTCCCGAAATCAAAAAACACAGTGACATCAATCATGTAGCAACGTGGATTCCAAATAAACTTGTTCGGATTAATCAACATTATTATTCACCTTGAAATTATTGTTATTATGATTTGGATTTTCGAAGCAATACAATTAATTCATTTCTTAGTTCAAGTTCACACATAGACGATGAAGTTTTTGTGGAAATTTAGGAAAAGTCATTTCATATTTTCAATTTCGAATTTCTTGTTCGTAGAATTATTTCTCTGTTTAAGATAGAATGGTGTGCAGATTGTTGTACTAGTAAACATGGTGATTTGTACATGGGGTATTTAATTGTCGGAAAAGGTGGGAAAGTTTTCAAATTGATTAATATTTTGGAATAGGGATTTTCTAACTAGATTACAATTTCTTGGGATGGTGAAAAATAATCCAATTTCTTGGAATGGTGATTTTTTGTCAAAAACTCCAATTTTTGGAGTTTTTGAATAATTTCTTTTTATTGTGGAAATGGATTCAACACCATTAAGAACTTTTGGGCACCCAAAATCTTGAAACTCGACAGCTATAACAAGGAATTCCCACCATTTCTACTAGATTTCTCAAAATTTCCATTATTTTATGGGACAAATTGTAGTCTCTTTTAAAATATTTCGAAATTTAATGTATAATAGCTAAATAAAATGGTTAACTTTCATCATATCCAAAATAGCTAAATAAAATGGTTAACATTTTTAATATCCAAAAATATAAATATTCTAAAAATATAAATCATATAATTAAACGTTATCATTTAATAACATCAATGGTTGTGAAGTTTCAAGGTGCGAGGAGGTAGTGGGGAGGATGGCTAGGGTTTGGCGGCGAGGGTTTCGGGAGGAACCGCGCATAGGACACGGTTAGGGTCTTCAAAATAGTTTATGGTGTACAGGTGCAGACGCAGGGTTCCTTTTATTTTGATGACGGACAGCTAGAGGTGGTCGCCGGTTGGTCTTAGCGCGTTGCAAGGAGCTAATTTTTCCACAGTTTTGAAGCTACAGTTTTTCTATTGTTGTTTTATCGTTTCCAAGAAATTAGGGCGAGGGCTTTGACATCTTGTTGTTTTGCTGTCGTTTTCACCCGAATCGGTCCCCTAACCATGGTTAACTCAAACGAATTGGTGGATTTGGACCCGGCACTGGAGGACACTCTGTCAATGTGGGGTAAGGATACTTCAGCCAAAAGTGTGGAGCAGTATTTTGGAGCTCACAAACTGCCGCCCCCGGATTTCTCTTCACAGGAGGAAGTCCCTTCTTTTCTGCATCAAAGTAGGGATTTCAATTCCAAGGTCGTCAGATCTCGCAACCAGGGTTTCCACAATCAGTTAGCCGAGGAGGCAGAGGCGGATGTTTCGGCAATAGGAGCCCTCCTTTCCGTGAACAAAGGTAAATCTGTCATTAGTTGGAACCCTCCCTCAAAGGGTCTGGAAGATATAGAAATTTTGGGATTTTCTTCAGGCGCAGGCAAAGAAAGGGCTTTAGGAGGGTTTCCTCATCTCTCAAGGGGCTCTCTGCCAAGAGATCCATGATCTTCAGGGGAACTTTTAACGGGAGGATGCGAAGGGCAATATGTCTCCGCAGTGGGAGATTTGGGTGGCCATGACGATACGTCTGTTGGTAAGACCTCTGCTGAGATCCCTGTTTGCGCTCCCTCTGCACGTTTTCGGTCACAACCGGAGGATAATTTCCCAGCGGGCACAAACTAGGAAGATACAGAATGGTCGGATGGTCTTGGGGAGCCTAGGGTTTCAGAAGATGATTTAAGGAAGAAAGGGGAAAAAAGGAAATCTCAAAGGCCGATTGGATCTCAAGAACTTGAGGGGAACTTAGTACTAGGCATGGAGATATCTATAGAAGAAACCCTAGAAGTTGCAGACTACACCATCGTCGACAGGGCGAGGGGTAAGAAATTTTCGCCAGATGTTCTACAGGCCTGGGGAGAACAGCACTTCGTCACAGAAAATCCTCTTCGTTTGAGGCTAAATGCCTAGCCAAAGGGTGGTTTATGTTTCGTTTTGAAGAGAAGGAGGCGGTAGATTGGGTGTTGGAAAGAAACTGGTTCATAGAAAACATTCTGGTCTTAATGAAACGATGGAGTCCACTCTTTGATGCTATCAAAGAGAACACTGATGTGTTCCCGGTTTGGGTGAGAGCACCGGGACTCCCCTCTTTCCTATGGACAAAAGCCATGTTCAAATCAATTGGAAACAGGTTGGGATATTTCTTGGAGGCAGACATGTCCTTTTTGGAGACAAAGAACAGAGCGATGGCCCGCATCCTGGTAAACCTTGATCTGAGTAAAGGTTTGGGGAAAAAAATAAACCTGCAATACAAAGACTATGTGTTCGAGCAAATCTTGGATTATGAACATTTTCCCTTCAGATGCCACATCTTTCATGTTTATGGGCACCTTGCAAAGGATTTCCCACTGTTTAGAAGAAGGAGGCGCTTTTGGAGGACCATAGTTTTCAGAGAGCCAACAAATTTCCATGCTCAAGCTTCACAGGTGAATGAAGGATCGTTGGTTCAGCCCGCTGTCGGATTGGAATCGGAGGGGCCTCAAAATGGGGTAATATCTGAAGAACCCCAAACAAAAGAGGCGGTACAGACCTCAGAACCTCATATGACAGAATCTGAGAAGGAGGATGAAAGGGTCACTCCGTCTGCACAAGTTTCAAACCGCGAGGAGGAAAAGGGTAAGTGCTCAAGTCCCCCTCTTCCTTCTTCTCAATATCCTGATCATCTTTCTGTTTCTATGCATTGTTCACCAAATTCTTCACCTTCGCCTAACGAAGTCCCCCTCGAGGCTTTTGTTTCAGAAAAGACATCCCCTGATTTGGATCCTATTTCTTCAGCAAATCCGACCCTTGACCTGAAGTGTGATGTAAATTGGCCCCCTCTTGCCCCCCCGGTTCACCATACCCCTTGCCCATATAACCTTAGATCAATGGGAGTAAAGCCTGAGTCGTCAGATGTAGTTGGAGGCCTAGGGCAGGTGACCTCTCATGGCTCTGCCAAGGGCAAGAGGGGGAGGAAATCGGACCTTTCAAAGGAAAAGCTTAAAGCCAAGTTGGATGTAGCAGATGGGAAACAATACTCTATCCCAGGGGTTCTTAGAGCAGCGCAGACCCCCAAATCCATTATAAAATGATTATGTCTTCTTGGAATTGTAGAGGGCTAGCCAGTAAGCCTAAGAAACTGGCCCTCAGAGACTGGTTGCTAAGCTCAAAATCTGATATTCTTTTTCTCCAAGAAACTCTGGGGAAAGGACTAGTGGTGGAATCTATGCTAAAAACTTTAATGCTAGGATGGTGCTTTTCCGCACTAGATTCCTCAGGCCATTCGGGGGGTCTCGCCATTGGGTACAGAGAAGGAAGAATAAAGTGCATCAACCAATGGGGGACGAAGCATGTTATGGGCATGGAAGTTATCTCTCCAGATTTCCCCCACCCTTTCTTAATTGTAAATATCTATGGCCCATGTCAAGGAAGGGAGTCTTTCTGGACTGAATTGTTGGCCAAGTCTCTAATGAACTCTTCACTGTTGATTGTGGGGGCCGACCTAAATTTTTCCATAGGAAGGGCGGAGGCTTGGGGCCCTTCGGCTAGGGAGGATCCCCTGTCAGACTTCTTCCACAATGTCCTCTTGGAGAAAAATCTTATAGATCCCTCCCCGATCAAACTCAAGCCAACTTGGAGGAATAGAAGATCTGGGGAGGACCGGATCGCTAAACGATTAGACCATTTTTTGCTTTCTGAGGACCTAATCTCAAAAGTTCCCATTCTCAGGCAATGGGTTGAGGAGGTAGGTAACTCAAATCATTTCCCCATTTTTTTTAGCTCTCTTTCCCTCCCCCAAAGCCCCCAGCTCCCTTTAAATTTAACTCCTCCTGGCTGCAAGATCCATCCTTCAATAATCTTTTCAAGAAAACATGGATCCACCCGGATAGGAGTGCAAGAGAGGATAAAAGCTTTCTGTTTATGGAAAACCAGAAAAGATTAAAGAAAGCGACAATATCCTAGGCAAAGGAGAGGCAGAAAAAATCAGAATGAAGATCTGTTGAAAATCAGGGAGGAGCTAAAGAATTTGGAGAGCATTGAGGAGGATGGTTATTCTTTGCAGGCTTCAAAGGATCGCATCCTTCATCTGGAAAAGCTTCAAAATCAAATTCTCTTGGCAAAGGAAGAAGAATGGAGACTCAAAAGCAGAGCTATCTGGCTAAAATAAGGAGATGAAAATACCAGTTTTTTTCACAATTTTGCAAAGGGTAGGAAATCAGTAAATACCATTTGGAGCCTTAAAGATGAAGAAGGAAGGATGGTTAGCTCTTTCTCAGACCTTTCGGGCCTGGGTCAGAGGCACTTTCAGAGAATCTTTTCGAATACAGGAGATGCCACCATTGCAGAAGTCATTAGGACTGCCCAATGCTTCCAAAGATTCGTCGAGGAGGAAGAAGCATAAGAGCTATCAACCCCTGTCTCAAAGGTGGAGGTTGAGGCAGCCATGAAAAATATGGCTAAAGACGAAAGCCCAGGTCCTGATGGCTGGACTATCGAACTTTTCCTCCATTTCTTTGATATGATTGGTTCTGAGATCACCGATGTTGTGGAAGAAATAAGGTTGAAAGGAGAAATTTACAGGCCATTTAATTCAACCTTCATAGCTCTCATCCCAAAAAAGGATGATCTAGAGAACCTCGAAGACTTCAGGCCGATTTCACTATGTAATTGTATTTATAAAATCATTGCAAAAGTGATAGCTATCATAATTGGCCCTATCTTATCAAGAAACATCTCGATGGAGCAATTCGGTTTTCTGGATGGAAGGCAAATCCATGAAGCCATTGGTGTAGCCCAAGAGGTAATTCATAGTGTCAAACAGAAGAAAAAGAAGGGGGCGGTCTTTAAAATTGATCTTTCCAAGCCATATGACCGAATCAATTGGCTTTATCTCTGGTTGTTGCTCGCTCATTTGGGTTTTAACTACTCTTTCATCAGCTGGATTATGGGTTGTATCACAAATGTTAGTTTCGCTGTTTTGATTAATGGAGCTGCCTCCCCTTTTTTCAAGAGCCAAAGGGGCCTTAGACAAGGGTGCCCTTTGTCTCCTCTCCTGTTCCTTCCAGTGGCAGAAGGGCTAAGCAGACTGATCCACAAAGCCAAAAGGGAGGAGAAGGTAAAAGGTATAGAGGTAGCAATAAATCTTTTCATCACTCATCTGCTTTTTGTCGATGACATCTTGATATTCACTGATGGGTCATATAATGAACTGAAGGAGTTTAAACGCATTTTTGATCTATTTCTGAAAGCCACAGGAATGCAGATAAACTCAAGAAAATCTCAAGTTTGTGTGGCAGATTTTGACAGAAGAGAAAGAACCATGATGACCAATCTCTTTCCTTTCCACCTTCAGCCATTGGACTCTCCATTCAAATATTTGGGATTCTATCTAAAGTCAGCATCATACAAAAAAGAGGATTGGAATTGGATCATCGCAAAGCTAGAAGCAAGAATCTCTCACTGGAGTTTCAAATGGCTATCCAGAGCAGGCAGACTGACCCTTATCAAATCTGTCTTGTTGGCCATCCCTGTCTACTGGGCAGCATTAACCTGGATCCCCAAAGGAGTTATGGAGAAAATCAGAAGGCTGTGTTGTAGATTTTTATGGGCAGGATCAAAAGAAACTTCTGTCCTTCCATGGGTGCCATGGGACAAGCTGGCGAGGCCTAAAGATTGGGGAGGATGGGGAATCAAAAGACTCCCTGAATTCAGTCTATCTTTGGCTGCAAAATCAGGGTGGAGACTAATCACGATGGAGAATCTTTGGACTAGGGTGGTCAAAAAAAAATATATAGACCCAACCCCAATGGAAGACTGGATTTGAAGCCAGGAAAAGAAGAAGAAGAATACTTCAGTCATCTGGAAGGCCACGGTTGAGGCTTTCGCTGTGATTGAACAAGGTCTAGCTTGGAAAGTCGGAGATGGAAGACATGTAAGAATTGGCAGGGACCCATGGGTCGGCTGTAATAAAACTTTTTCCCTACCCCCTAGTCTCCTCAGACATCTTGACATCAAAGGAATCTTCACTTTAAATCAGGTGGAGAAAGTGGGCCACTCTACTATATGGGGACATGCTTGGAAAAATGCTGAAGACCTCAATTTAAACATCAGATGGCATAATGAATGGGCTTCTTTCATCAAAGAACTCCATCGCTCAAATGTCAGGCTAAAAAGCGATCATGATGTTCTGATGTGGGTGCAAGGAAAAATAGGAGAATATTCCCCAAAAGATGGTTACACCTTCCTAATGGGAAAGAAAGGCTGGGGAACTCTGGAATGGTGGTCGAAAAATATATGGAAGTTAAAATGCCCAGCAAAGACCAGGATTTTCCTATGGTGCATGCTAAAAAGAAAAATCCCGACCTGGGATATATTACAAGCCAGGTTCTACATTGGGCCAGGGAGATGCCCGCTATGCAAATTGGAAGGGGAATCAATAAACCACCTCTTTACTTCCTATGTAGTCTCTTTAAAGATCTGGGAGGAGCTAGTTTGTCTGCTAAATATAAAGGCACAGTGGGGATCAGCCCCGTTGGAAGAAGCCTGGAGAAAATGGTGGCAAAATCACCCGGAGGGTAACCTGAGGAATCTTCCCCTTATTTTCTTTTGGGGTGTTTGGCTAGCGAGAAACAAAAGCGTGTTCCAAGACAAGGACATCCCCATATCTACTATTGCCATAAATTGTGCTGCCATTTTTTCATCCATTCTGCCCCCTGAAGTTAAAAATCCTCAAAAACATGACAAGCCTGTTAATATTCAAGAGGACATTCCTTGGGCTTTTTTTGACGAAGCATCTCAGCATAACAAGGCTCGTGCTGGTCTGTGCATCCACTTAAACCCTGTTCATTCCATAAAAGCTTCTGTGGGTTTGGGTCCGGGTTCTAACAACTATGCTGAGTTGTCTGCATTGCGCCTCCTCATATGCTGGTTACTACAAAGAAACATTCCAACAATACAAATTTTCGGGGATTCCTTGAATGTTATTAATTGGGTTAACGGAAATGCTATATGTCATAATCAGATTTTGAAGCCTCTTTTAGAAGATAACCTGTCATTAAAATCTTTGTTTAACAACATTACCATCTGCCAAATTTACAGGGACAAAAACGCAACAGTAGACCAGCTTTTTAAGGCTAGCCTACAACAAGATTTGGGCAGCTGGTCTATAGAAGAATTCTGTCAGGGGCAGTCTATCACATATCATCAGCCCCCCTTTGCACCTCCTCAGTGAACGCGTCTTTCAGCTCCTCTTTTATCTGGTTGCAGTGCCATGGACAATTTCTTTTTTGATGCACTGCAATTTTGAAAGTCTCTTTTAAACTATCTTATATGTTTCAGGACAGGCACATATATTTAAACAGTATATATGATCTTTTTACTTTTCTCTGTTTTATATCAGCACTATGTTCGGGGTCGTTTTCCTTCTTTGAAGGAGGCCTCTTCTTTGTCTCCACAAAATATGTATAAAAGACTTCGAAAGGGAGTTATGCTTCTAGACAGTTTTCAAAAATATACAGCAGTAAACAGGACTATGAAATCGTCCTAAATCAGTCATAGGGACTGAAAGTTTTGGGTTTTTTTTTCCTTTATAGTCAAAAAGAACAAACGAAAACATGATGTGCTCTCAAGTCGGCACGATGTGTATACACAGTATAAAAACTTTTTATTTGCTTAATAAAAAGTTTCGTTTTTTTCTCCAGAAAAACATCAATGGTTGCAAAGAAAATAAAAAGAGTCATAATAATCAAATTTTATAAGATTATTATCCAAAACATATTTAATTTTTGGTCAAATTCATATTAATCTCAGTTTGACCAAAACAAATTGCAAATTTTTTTATAGTTTAACATTATAGATTGAAATTTATTAATTTTTAATAATAATTTAATTTATTTACCTTCTACTTTCCAAATCCTATTTTGTAATGCTACCATATCTGGTGGATATCTAATAGGTTAATTTTATTTAATACGCTCTAGGAGGCTGCAAGAGGGGCAGTAGCAGAGGAAGATCGCCCCCCCTCCTTGTCCCTCTCTGACTCATCCCCCTCTAACTCATCCTCCCCTTCGACGGCTCATTTCTCTGGACGCTACCTAGCCACTCGCAGCGGTCAGGGGCGGGCTCAGACTGCAGGTCCTCGACCTGTTGACACTACTCCCCAGCCTCTTGCTACCTTTGTATCATCTATGCAACCCAGTCATTCTGCACAATTTTAATTTCGTTGCACGCTGGAATGTCCCTACATAATAGCGACTATCGCGATGGCATTTAGAGAGGAGCCACAAAACTCTGAAGACCCAACTCGCAATACTTAGGCGTGGAACACCACTAGCAAGAGAAAAGCCCCTGGAAGCAGCTTAGGGACGCACAAAAGTAGCGAAGCAACTAAGGGATGCACAGAAGCAGCTCAGGGATGCACCAATCCAGGCCACTTCAAGAACATGGAAGAAACTCTGAGAGACAAGCATGATGCAGAAGATGACATGGAGGCATACAGGTTTTGATAGTGGAAGAACCTCCTCCTCCTAACGACACCTAGCTAGTACTACTTTTACTACTTTTGTTTCATTAATAGAATTAGTCTAATTTAGAAAAAAAATAATAGTAATACTAATTGAAAAAAAAACCAACATTATGATCTTGCTTTTTATATTTATTTATGTTAACATTCTAAAAAATAAGTTTCCAAACTTGCTTCAATTTTTTAATGCGAAATGTTAAATTAAATTCGAATATCAACTATATAAATGGTTTGTTTTCTCTTTATAATTAAATTTACATTTTAAGTTTTACATTATTTATATAATAAATATAAGTTTTTAAAGAGTAACACAAATCTTTTTTTTTATAATCCAAATATTAATATATTATAGTTATGAGCTTTCTATTTTTATCAGGTCGAAATAACCGAATTGAATAAATATAAATTTCTATGCTATTATTACATAATAACATATTTGGGAAAATAAACATGAATAATAACATTTATTAATAAAATAATAATAAATTTATTAATAAAATAATAATCACATTAATAACAATAATATATTTATTAGTAAAAATAAGTTTAACTCATGCTTTTTCCACCCATATACATATAAATTAGGCTTTCTTCTCTTTATTTATGCATATGATTTCTTTTTATAGAAAGTACATAAAAATTTTAAATTTTGCTTTACATGCTTCTTTATATGCCCTATTATATATCAACCTTTTCTCTATCACTTTGATGTTATGTTTTTAAACACTTGGATTCCTTTCACACAAAAAAATTCTAAAAAATAAAATACATATAAATTGGTTTTCTATTTGTTATTAAATCCTAAAACCCTATAAAATTGTAGGTGTCTTTGAAACAATATCAAATCAAACCTGCATTACATGGTTTTCGATTATATTAAATGTATTACCTAGATTTAAACTAAGTGGCAAGGAATAGCTACTATGTAGTATTTGTTTATCACATATTCATATATGATAATAATAATTTGGAGGAAATATTTTTATATAAATATATTGAAATTTATATTTATTATGAACTAAAAAAAAGATGAATAGAGTGTGGAATTTTTTTCCCTATGTAAATTAAGAGCTCATTTATAACACTTTTATATATGACAATAATAGTTTAGGGGAAAAAAAAGGAGAAATGAAGGGTGGAAAACTTATGATTGGCTTGAAGATAAGTACAAATTATGATATTTTTTGTTGTGGGATAAGAAAAAAATGATATTTGATACTTTTCTCATTCTTATATGTGGGTGCAAAACCTATAAAAATTATTGGAAAATGGTAAAGCAAATCTCATAGAATTTTATAACTTGTCATCATAATATTAAAAGAAATACATCCTATCCTATCTTCCCCATAGAAGTCAACCTCTCTCCCATTGAGTACATAGTCATGATTACATACTTAATAAACAAGAACAAGAAAAACTACATGGATAACAAGAGGCTCCCCAAAATTGTTTTCAACTCTAACCATAAATACTAGTAACTCAAGTTAAGATGACACCAAGATACCAAGTCTTGGCTAAATCATTAAGAATAAAAAAAAATACCATCCTTCAACATACTCACAATTACGTATAAATCTAAAACAAATAAATAAAATATTATAAGAATATGGTCAAAAGTGTCTTTCCAACCCTCACTAGCACAAAGAAAAACATAAACATTCTTAAAATACAACAATGAAAATTCTCAAAATACAACAACTGACTCTCAACCATATTTCGTGGACAATATCAATAATGATTCCTCCTACGAAATTGATCTCATTTGCAATTGCTATCAACCCCCGTCCCCTCAAATGGTTCACGCACCGAGGAATGAACTATCCATTTCGTGAGCACCGATGAATGAACCACGCAGGCCCTTACGGCTTTGGGTTCGAATTCTGGCAACGGGCAGCTGTAAATGGATTGGCCTGAAGAACGCTATGGTTAGTGAGCTCAATTTGAGCGATGAATTGCTCACTTTCGGCTTGTAGTTCAACCGGTCGGATCTGTTGCAGATCGTGGAACTTCCCTCCACTGCTCTCTCTCGGCTCATGCTCACTGTGGACTGGGAATGGTCATCCGGGCTTCCTGTAATGCAATTCTGGCGTGAACACTCGACGAGGGCGGCCAACTTTCCATCGGATGAACTATGCATGTGCCACTTCAAAAGGCAAATCGTTCTTTCTTTTAGGTGTTTTTTTTTGTTGGCATTGAGCTTTATATCAAGAATCTCATCCAGAGGGTTGTTGAAGATTGTATTTCACTATGTTGTCTGAAATTTGTAACTTGTGAAGTTTTGCTGATTTCAATCACTGACAAAGGCCGATAGGCTGCATTTTTTTGCTTGTGAGATAGCGATATTAACCACATGACAACTGCTTGAACGCGACACGGCGCGCAGCAGCTACCAGAGATCTTATAGCCATTGAAACTATCTTGGCCATATGTGCATTTCGTTGATGTAATTATCTTGGGGCATGGTTATCTAAACATAGCTAGATTGGTTTGATTTGAGTTCACTCGAAGTGTGCTAGCATTAATGTGTTTTTGTAGCAGTTTTTTTTTTTTTTTTTTATAAAAGAAATATATTTTCCAATTTTGTAAGATGTGTAAAAAGTTGTAGAGAAGAAGGCAGTAGATGAACTTAGTAAAGAGGTGTCTCAATTGCAATAAGTGGTAACTCTTTTGCAAGCTAATAATGCAACTTTTAAAATAGGTTGCAAACTTCCATCATTGAAAAAACCATAAGGTTGAACATTTGGAATCAACTTTGGAGAAATATCTCCATTTCTAAATGTTTGTATGAATTTCAAGAGAATATTGACCTCCTAGATGACTTGTGGGGGGAGGTGGAGTCTAGTCTTTTCTGACTCAAATTTAAAGAAGCAATTAGAAGAGAAAAATAATCAACACATTATGGAGATTGATTGCTTAAAAGAAACAATGATGGAGTGATATCATTTTTTGAAACAAGATTATGATGCCCTATCTCAACAACTAATTGAGAAGGATAAGGTCATTGAAAAGTTGCAAGAATCTAAGCAGGAACTTGAATTGGAAGTTAGTTGTCTTCATAAATTTGAGATGGAGACAATTGATGTTAAGGTGTCAAGCTCTCCTTCTTCCACACTTGATGATGTTGATTGTTAAATGGTTGATGCAAATGATCATGAATCATCACATGCTATTGTCACACCCAGTTTTAAAAACCATACAACTGGTATTGAGTCTCGATTGATGAGAAAAATGAGATATACTTGAGGAGGACTTGGGAAGAATGGATAGGGAATTGTTGGTCCTGTTAACCCTGTATTGTAGACATCAAGAGCAGGTCTTGGATATGATCCTACTACGACCTCATCACCTACATCCAACTGTGAGGTGCTTGAAGAAAATGCTCATGTCAATTGTGATAAACATCTTGATGACATAGCTGCTAATGTCATCCCATACGAAAATGTTGTGGTACCCAACTTTGAGTCTAAAAAAAACAAAAGATATGCTATCTGCACATCCTGATAAGAATAAATTACCTAGCATCAACATTCTTGGTCAATTACTAGTCTGACATTCAGATCATTACAAAAGAGACATGAGAGAATGAATTGTGGACCAGTGTTGACCATCAATATTGTTTGACAGGTTGATGGATGGTTATGGTGTAAATTGAACCAATGCTTGCAGAATTCATATCGTCTTGCTGCATCAATTGTTCATTGTTGATTCCCATTGTTCCCTCAGTTGTGTATTAGGAGGGGAAATTTGTTGACAATGGAAACTATTGTTACTCTCTCCTTCACCTTTTCCAATTATTCATTACCTTATGAGCTAAGTATGGTGAGTTGTAAGTTCACATAGGGACTTTCATCTACCTAGTTGTCGTAGTTATCCTTAATGGACACTGGGCCTCTTCAATTTCTATATAATGGAGGCTTTCTATGTACTTTTATACAATTTATGTGAGTAATATAATACTCGTTCAAGTTTTAGGGAATGTAACATTACCATCATTTTATGAGGAAGTTTTCAAACGAGTTGCATATTTATCGTATACATTTCCATCTCCCTCCATCTCATTTTCATAGGGATATGAATAATGTTGTAGATGATTATGTTGAAAGATAAAATTAGGTTGAAATTGGGAATTTAACATTAACACCATCATGTGTGGAAGTTTTAAACCCAATTACATCTTTCTCATATGCATCTCCATCTCATATTTATAGGGATAAGTACAATGATATAGATGGTATGTCAAAATCTTGAATTCGACTAGGGCTAGAACAAGGAATTTGGACTATTATAGCATGAAACATTGACTATTATAGTCTGAACCATTTTTGTTTTTCTTGAAGAAGTTATAGATGTAACTCCATAGAAGGTGTTTTTTGGTGATGAGGGATAGAACATAGAACTATCATGTAAAGTGTTTAAAAAAAATTATGAATGCCATGAACATCTCACTATATATTATATATCTTTGTTATATTAATAAAAATATAGATTTTAAAAATTAATTATAATCCTAAATATTATCCATTTGTAAGTAGTTATTATCGAGATTGAGAAATCTAACCATAATATTTCAATGGTGTGAAAGGTAGCATGCTCTAGCTTGGAATCTAAGTGAGAGACTTTGGTTTAGATTGAGGAGGATAGATGGGTTGGGAGTGGAAGAGATCACCTATTATTGCCACAAATGATTCAATCACTAAAGGCAAAAGGTTTTTACATGTTTTCCCACATTTTAGGTCCACTTGCAACTTTGATATGGAGGCAAGGATGGCTTATGGCACACGAGTTAGACTTCATGGAAAATGAAGTAAATTTATGGAATAATTGTTTATTGCGTTTAGAAAAGAGTGATGTATAAATCCAAGATCATTGGGATGGCCTGACCTAGTATTTTTCTCATTTGATAGTTTACATACATAGGTTGGGGTATGTGTTTTTAAATATAGAGGAAGGAAGAAGAGAATTTCAATGGTGGTGACACTATCTTTGAAACTTGAAATGTCCTTCTAAAGAAAATCTATTTATGTGGTGTTTATTGATGAAAAACTATTAATTTGGGGCATATTATAGAAAAGGAATTGGAAGGGGAGTAGAAAATGTGCTCTATGTAAACTTAGTGAGGAGAAAAATGGTCATTTCATCATGGATTATGACTATTCAAAACAAGTGTAGTTGTAAGTGCAGACAAGATTGAAAAATGTTTGGTTAATGGATTCTATTGAAGTAGGATTGAGGAATTGGGTTGGGAATCCACACACAAGCATTATAAGGCTCTTTTAATAATAGTGACATGCAGGCATATGGTTGGATGGGAAGCTTTCAATAAATTTAACTCCTCCAATAAATTGCACAGCCAAAGGGCTCAACATATTCCCCAAAGGGTAAGGAAGAAATCTGAGTGAGGCTAGTGGTTGAAGAACAATTCCCTAAGAATTTTTCTATTGGGTGTCACAAGGAGATCCTACTATATGTGACAGGGGAGGGATTATATTGTTTGTAGGTAATCATTTCATTAAATTTAGGGCATGATTTGAGGATGGGTCAAATAATTATGTAGAATTGATGGCACTAGAAGTAGTATTGTTTCTGGGAATAAAAAAAGAAATTAACTATTTATAGGCGTTTCCTGATTTTTACATTGTCATGATATGTTAAAAGTTGAACGTATTGTTTGTGGGAATAAAAAACAAAATTAACAATTTATAGGTGTTTGGTGATTTTTACATTATCATCATATATTAAAAGTTGAAGAAAAATACGACAATCTATTTCTAAATTAGTTTTTAAAAAAAGTCAAAATTTTTAAAGTGATTTCAACCATCTTACTATTACATATATACAAAGGAAAAAAATATAAACACTTTGTAATAATTTTTTTCTTTTAACCTATAATCAAAATTTACTCTTTATTAATTTGATCACACTATTTACTTATTTATTTCTAAATACTAAAATTATATCTCAAAGAGGATGAAAAAGATATCCATTCTTCGAATGAATAAGCGGAGGATGAATATGATAAATCTAAAAATAACAATCCCTTATATAAATTTTTTAAATTCTAATATTTTAAACAAAATATACTTGAAAATTATTCTGAAAACAAAATATACTTAAAAAAATATTAAACAAAATAATAACAAATATATTTCAAAGAAATATATGTGTAAAAAGTGTAATTTTATAATTTTAAAAAATAGTGAAATTTCCTTAAAAAAATATTTTCTACTATTATAATATTGTTTGATTAAATCTGCTACTCTATTTAATTGGTTTTTTCAAAGACATGCATTTCTCATGATTCGACTCATGATCAAAACAGAGATATGGTGCATCGGAATATTTCTTTCACGTCAAATAAACATTCGGCAAATAACGGTTTTATATAAGAGTAGAATATTGGAATTGTTTAGAATTAGTTTTATATTTAAAATAGTTTAGTTGTGTTGATTTAAATTAAAAATTATGTTTCGGGAGAATGTGTATAAAAAATTATAATTTATATGATTTAATATTTTAATTAATAATAGCTAATTAAGTTAAACTTGATGGGTATTTATATGTATTTTTTTTAGTTGAATGTCAAATATTGATCGTCAACTTGATGAGTAATATATATATATATATAGAGTTAGTGATTTTATTCGTTGAGGTTACAAGATAAGTATTGTATTATGTGATATTTACCATATTAAATTTTATTATGAGATTTAAGACAAGTATATAATACCCTAATAACATTGAGACTTCAAGATAAGCATAGATTTACTTATAATGGATTTCTAGAGTTATTAGGAACACTCACACTATGGAATCTTGCATTGTGCGCACTTAAGCCTAATGCATGAACATTGAATTCAAACTTACACTACATGTCAACACCCAAGGTCATTGATATTCCATATACAACACTAGCTGGTTTTTCTTGTTTCTCTCAGTGAATAATTGTTTTTTATTTGATTTTGAGAGTTTTATGTAGATTCTTTAGTGTTGACACACTAGTGATAGATCTCATTTTTTATAAAATGGGTCTATTTATTAGTTTTATTAGAAAACAAATATATTCTGTGGTTTGATATGGAAATCTCAAATGTGTTCTTAGGAAGGCTATGATGCCTTACATACATTCATACTTGAATCTAAACAAAACCAAGTTTGGGCCTTTAGATCTCATTTTTTATAAAATGGGTCTATTTATTAGTTTTATTAGAAAACAAATATATTTCGTGGTTGGATATGGAAATCTCAAATATGTTCTTAGGAAGGCTATGATGCCTTACATATATTCATACTTGAATCTAAACAAAACTAAGTTTGGGCCTTTTAGGTTTTAGCTATCTGGGGGAGCTCTATTCTTCTTCCTTGTCAGAGGATTATGAATTTCCTCAAAATGCATGCATCTATATTATTATAGCTTGAAATATTAGAATCCTCCTAGATTATTATTTAAAAGTTGCTTCAGGCTTGTTTTATCATCTAAAAAGTTATCCTGAAGTCCAACTTATCAAATTGAAAGATGACATTGATTGTTTCTCTTCAAAATACATTATATTTAATGGGTTTGACCAAACTACTTCAAAAAATTTCAAAACTGGTTTAGCATAGTTTGTAAAATATTTGAAACTACATAAATAGTGGCCATATATAATTGCCCCAAATTATTGGCTAGTTGAAATAAGCATGGTTGAATGTGTTTGACATTTTTAAAGTAATATAGAACATATACATATATGGTATTATTTTGTGGTCAAATAAGAATTAAAACATTTACTAATACAATACACAAAACTTATATTAACAGAAAAATGTGTTTATATTCACAATGAAATATTAACAAAAACATATAGTATATCAATATGATATTTAAATAATGGGTAAAAATAAAAAGCAAATGTCATGCCAAGATTAATTCTAAAAGGAAACTTGTCATTGCTTTGGTAGAAACCAATAAATTGAGATGTGAAGTGAATAAATTAATGACTTGCTTAGCTACAGGGATTTGCATAGATTTTAGTGGGTAGTACCACTAATATATCTACACATTTGCATTTTTACTCCTATACAGGGAAAAATAGATAATGGTGGCAAGTAACTCGCAATAATTATATTTATTTGCATCTTATTTCTATCCATTTTTATGCAAGGCCTTTCTTAAATTACTGCGGGAAGTAACTAATGGTAAATATGTTATTTACCTTAGTATGAGATGTTGTTTACATGAGTATGAGTTTTCTCAAGGATTTATTGCAACAATATCAATAAATTATGCATAAATATGTGAGAGAGTTATCCACATGGCAAATGTTTGAAAAATAGGTTTTTAAATAATAATGAAAATTAAATATTTATTATTCAAAGTTCAATATTATTAGTTGCATTGGCCAATGCTAAACTAATAGCTATCAACAAACAATGATGGCAATGATAATGAAGATTAATGTCCACCAAGACCAATATGGTCTATTGAAACTTTAAATACATA
>APFE030823877.1:1582-31341 GCA_000404065.3 Pinus taeda | reverse complement strand
ATTTTTAAAATTTCACATATGAATTTTATATTAAGAATTGAATTAACTACACATATCCCTCTTATTACTAATTATAAGGAAGGAAATAAATCTTTTTACTCTCTCCCCGATGGGGGTGTAATCCTAGAGGAATGTTTTTATTGACCTATTTTGAAAGGCGTGCAACCCCTCCACTTGTCTCAAATTGGTTATAGTGTGGCATTGGTTTCATATTTCAACTTGGGGATATCAACTAACGTCAAGTTATTATAAATGCATGGATGTTGGTAGAATGGCAAGAGTACATAGTGAAGTCTGGTGGTGGTGAGGTATATCCTCACCTCACCCTTTCTCGTGTTCTTTGGCAGATGTTATATGGTTTTTTGGAGGTCCTTCTCAATATTTCAATGTAACTAAGGTTGTTTTGGATTTTGTGGAGGCATATTTCCCTAGTTTGTGGTTTCATTCATACTCATAATAGAGTTGGGCTAATGTTCTTTGTTATCTTTCTTCACTCCTCAATGAACAAACCTGTGTTCAAATTGGTTGTTGTCCTTTTGAATTCAACCCTCCACGATCACAAATTTGTAGGCATTTCATATTCCTACTCTTTATTGGTTAGTAGATGCTAATATCATGGGAATTTCTCAATCTAGTTGTAGTCTGGGGTTTTCTCCTTTTCATCTATGGAGTTTATATTGAAATTGGGTGCGTTTCTGTCATCTTGGTTATATTCCCTTATGTTTTGATACTTGGAAGACTTGGGGTTTCTTTAATTTAGTTAAAAGTGTTTAGTCTCTGTGTCTCATTAATATCGCCTTTGTTACAGGCCATTTTGCCACATCAAGCCCAAAAGGCTTGAAAACTGGATCAATCAACATCCTTCAACAATTTGTCATAATCCCTTTGCAAATCCCTAAGCATTAAATTATCCAAAAGGTCTGAATTTTTGGGTCTATATTGTTAAAAACCATATTTTTAGGCCTAACACACTCTGCCTTGTTGTCCACCATCATTGGGTGCAAGTTTCATACCTAAGCACCAATATTGAACAGCGCAAGTTGCTCCATTCTGCATGTGCACTTATTATAGAAATTATGGAAAATTAAAAAAATATTTCTGAAGCTTCCCCTTCAAGAAGCTTCTAAAGTGGTTTTAATGATTTACCATGGATAGAGATCTTGAGTTCCTATCTAATCCTATCTTGGAGACCTTATCTCTTATCCCTTGAGCTCATCCTCCTCTCATATGTGTATCTTATACCTAGATTGGTAAATCCTAAACTACCATGTTTACCCTATAAATTTATTGCCTCCCATAGAGTTTGGGTTTGCTTTTGGAGATTACTAGTGTCCTCATGCTATTGCTTTGAGCTTAAATAATCATCATCCATTTGCATTAGGGTTGAGTGTAAAGGTTTTTTTTGTGGTAAGGAAGGACAAGACAATTGAGGAGACATCTACAAATTCAACTTCTATATATGGTTGTAACTCTCTCATTTTTTTATTAATACAAAATCATCATGTTTTCTAGTACTTGTGTTATGCTTATGCTCTTGTATTTCAATGCCATGTTGACTCATTGAATAAAGATATTGGATTATGCTATGTGGATATTGTAGTTCCTTTGCATTCTTTAGTCATTGTTGAGGTTCCATCTATAGCACATGGAGCTGGGATTGGAGCTTACAAGCGAAGAGAAGAGGAGGACTTACTACGGATTCCAAACATGTCGTTTTGTCATATTCCAGTCTCTCTAAGGAAAACAATGATTATTTTTGTCCTTTTTGTTTGTATATTAGACCACTAGATCTAGGGAGTTCATTTTTGTCTACAAAAGTGAATTTTCCATATAACAAATTGGCGACTCCGCTGGGGAGAAATTTTTCCCTTAGTGGATTCCTTGGCCTTAACATCTTTTCACCTCTCAAAGCAATCTGAATTGAATTATTCAGATAGTGATTGAACTCAGGAAAACACATTTTTGAGCTTGGTAGGGTTTCTTGTGTCATTTTTTGACCAAATTAACCTTAGCACACTCTTTGTTCTAAGACAGAGTGCCCCAATGCACATTTTTAGGACCCAAAAAACAGCTCTAGAAGTTTAGGACCCAAAAAACTGCCAAAAATAGTAAGTTGTGCTACAATTAAGGAAACTAAAAAGAAACACTAATAGTTGGAGTCCAAGTGGAATAGGTGGGTGACCACCAATATTCACTTGGATCAATACTCTCCCCTTAGGAAGCAATTGTCCCCATTGCATTGAGTTCCTCCACAAGATCGAGAAACCTCTGCTGAACTTGGTCCCTCATGAGCCACTTGCCTTGGTGCAGGAGTTGGCCAACTTTGACAACCCGATAAAGTTGGATCTTCTGATGCCGATTGTTATTGATCTAGGTGTCCACGGTCCGATCATTTGTGGCCTGTTCCATGTAGTCTGGGTTTAACTCTGTTGGTGTGAGTTGTTCTGCAATGTATGATGTCTCCAGTAATGGTGTAAAGTATGGTCGAAAGTGGTCCACATTGAACACTTGGTTTAGGCCAACCGCTACAGCCTTAGTGATGGTGTAAGTCTCATATCGAAGTGTGGGAAGCTTATGGTGGGGCCTAGAAAGGCGCTCCTTTTACAAATGTAACCAAACTTTGTCGCCCACCTAGAACTTGTGTTGCACCCGATGTTGATCATGACGGTGATTTTATTTAGAATTGGCTTTGTCCAATATGTCATGGACCTGTTGGCGAATGTTTTGAATGCGCTCAATGAACATGGTATCCCTGCCAGCTTCGGATTGGACACAAGTTGAATATGCTTGAGTAGTTGCAAATGGTATGGCCACATCAATGGGACATAATGGCTGGAATCCAAACCCCACTTGACAAGGGTTGGGGCCAGTTGAGCTATGGAGAGCTTTGTTGTAGTTGCGTTGGACATAGGGGAGGATTTAATCCCATGTGCATGGATGATTCAAATTGTACTTACATAGAATATGTACAATCATCTTGTTGACGACCTTTGTTTGGCCATCAGTTTGGGGGTGGAAAGTCGTGGACTTAGTGAGCTTAGTGTCCAACATCGACCAGAGACTTGACCAAAATGTAATTAGGAACCTACTATCCCAATCTAAGATAATGGACTATTGGATCCCAAAATGTACCCACACTCGTTCAAAGAAGAGCTTAGCAGTGGCTTCTATTGTGATACTCTCCTTGCAAGCCGCAAGAATGGCCATCTTAGAGAATCTATCAATGATCATGAAGACGAAGTCATTACCCTGCTTCGTAGAAGGAAGGTCTAACATGTAATCCATGTAGATGGATTCCCAATGTCAACTAGGAGTAGGCAGAGGGGTATATAGGCCTTGCTTCTTGATGGTCGATTTGATAATAGTGTAGGCAGTGTGGGATTTGATGTAATCCCCAACATCCTATTGAAGGTTTGGCCAATAAACATAATTTTGGAGCACTGCAATTATTTTTCTCTACCCCGAAATGTCTGAACACCTAATTATAGTGCACCTCCAAAATCATCTTGGCATGTTTTCTTGAAGGAAAACAAAGGTGTCCGAGGTGGCATAATAGTGCATGTTGGAGGTGAAAAATTGTAACTTGCTTTCCTTCCAGGAGCATCTGGTATGTGTTTCCAAATTATGGATCACTCTTGTAAATATGCGGCCACCCCACAGTTTTGTGCCCACAAAAATCAAGAAAAGTGGTTAGCACCATGACCGATGGTTGGCTGAGGTAGTCTACAACATTGTTTGTGTTACCCTTCTTGTACTTAATGTTCAAATGGAACTGTTGCAGGTATGTGGACCATTTTTGATGGTGATTTTTCAACAACTTCCCTTGTGTCTGTATGAGCTGCAGAGGTCGGTGGTCTATGTGGATGACTATTTCCTTCCCCATAATGTAATGCTTCCATTGTCAGCAGGCCTGCACAATGGAATACATCTCTTTGTCATAGGTGGGATACTTTTAGACTGTGTCTGAAAATGTCTCACTATGATATGCCACTAGATTCCCTTGCTAGGTAAGAATTGCACCAATAGCATAGTTAGAGGCATCTATCTCAATCTCAAATGGTTGTTGCAGGTATGGTAGTGTGAGCACTAGTGCAAAGCAAAGGCAATGCTTCGACTTGGAAAATGTATTTTGTTTGGATTCAGACCAAAAGAAACTTTATTTCGCTCCTCCCTTGATGATTTGTCTCAAAGGCCAAGTTATATGAGAAAACCCCAACATCAACTTGCAGTAGAAGTTGGCAAGACCTAGAAAGTTATGAATTTCTGTTAGAGTGGTTGGGGCTAGATAATCCCGAACGACTTTTATCTTGGCCAGATCCACATGCACACCTTGATCATCGATGGTGTATCCTGGGTCATACCAAAAGTGCATTTCTCCAAATTGGAACACAACTTGTGTTGTTGCAGGGTTTGGAGGACCTATCGAAAATGGTGGAGGTGTTCTTCCCAACTCTAGTTGAAGATTAGAATGTCATCCAAATACACCACTACGAATGAGTTGGTGAAGGGTTAGAATATGTCGTATATCAAACTCATGAAGTTTGCAGGGTACTTCGTCAACCCAAATGGCATGACCAACAATTTGAAAATTCCCTCCTTGGATTTGAAGGCAAACTTCCACACATTGGAGGGTTCAGATGGTACCTGGTGATAACCAGAATTCAAGTCAATCTTGAAGAAATTTTTGGTCCCCTTGAGCTGGTCTAGAAGGTCATCAATCCATAGGATTAGATACCTATTCTAGACAGTGATCCTGTTCAGCATCCCATAGTCAATATAGAGCCTCCAAGTCCTGTCCTTCTTCTGTAACAACACAATTGGGCTCCCACAAGGTGATGAACTTGGCCTGATGTGCCCTTTCTGCAACAACTCATGAATCTTCCTCTTGATTTCATAATTCTCCATAACTGAGCATTGATATATCAATCCATTGTGTAGAAGAGTTCTCAGGGTCAGATCAATGGTGTACTTGACCAGACAATGTAGGGGTACCCCTGCGGGTGAGGTGAAGATATCCATGTACTCCTCTACAACCTTATCCATATATTGTTGTTGTGTAGAGGAGCCCTATCTAGAGGCCATGGCCACAATATTATTCTTTCCCTAAGGGCGAAACATAATTAAAAAAAAATTCTTGATATGGGAAATGGTCTTACTGCATTGCTTTAAAGTGATCAAAGAAATAGTGGTAGGCGGTGCTACCTCCAGTATCCTATACAACTTATCACAAAAGGTAATATAATAGTGCAAGGCCTAGACTCATACACAACATGACGCTTCCATAAGTATAGTTAGCCTAATAAAACATCCAAAAATTAAAGATGGGCAACATCAAACAGTACCTCATATGTGAAGGGCTTGATGTTGTAGGGAAGGTGACATTGTTGGTAGAAGCGGAGATTGTGTCCTTTGTGAAGCCACTTGATGGTGTACGGATGTGGATGTGGTATGGTCAATAGGCCCAATTTCTTCACAAACTCTATTGAAAGGAGGTTTTTTTGGCTCTTATTGTCAACACTGAACTATAGTGGATAACCCTTCACCCACGTATGTGAGTGGAAGAGCCACTCACCATCCTCTGGATCTTTGCGCTCATCCTTCTAGATCTTGGTGGTGATAATGGTGGCACTAGGCTCCGCATTGATAATGTGCTTCCCTTTTCCATTCCCCTTGTTAGTTTCTAACTCAGAGTTAGAACGTCATCTGATTCGGAAGCCTTTAGCTTGGACACCAGTGATGGTTAGCTTGACACTTACTTTTGTTGTGAGTGGGGCTCTTATGGAACTCACACCATTTCCTTATGTCCTTCTTTGTCTTTGTGGTGTTGTTCTTTTCTTGTGGCTTTGGCGGGTTGTCCCAGGTCACCCCGCCTTGGCTTTTTCCTTTGTTCTTTAGTTTAGGGGTGCTTTTCTCTTGCTTGATATTTATAGATCCAAAGTCTCACTTCTTATGTTTAAATTTATGCTCGATCTTGATATCATATCGATAGATGGTACCAAGTGAGGGGATGTCCAAGAACTCCATCTCATATAGGATGTAATTGTGTAGACAGACATGGTACTTGAGCTCCAAATACCGCTTAGAATCCTTGATACTCATCTTCATGTGAAGGGTATGGAAAAAATTTGTGTACTCCGACACATCTTTGTCCCTTCCCTAATTCAACTTGGTCCACTTTATGTATTCTTCTTCATAGCTCCTAACAGAATAATATTTTTCCTTGATGGCATCTAGGAAAGAATTCCAAGTGAGTGCGACTGAGAAGAGTGAGGATTCCCTCTCATCCTTTTGTTCATAGCAGGTTTCCCACTAGTACTTAACATGTAGGGAAACTTTGAGGAGTGCAAAGTAATCTCTCCCCATTTGGAAAATTCATGAACTGAAAACTATCCTTCCAACAAATTTAACCATCTATCTATAGCGTCTGCATCCATTTGTACTTCAAATATGATAATGTCAAAGTTAACTGGTACCTTAAAAGTAGTGGTGCCTCCAAAGTGGTTGTTGGATGAAGATGCGTCACCTATCGGTAGTCGTTGAAGGATCTAGGCAAATCTATCCATCATCGTGTTCCTTTTCACTTAAGGGCTTCCTCAAGAAATATTTTGAAAGGATATCCTACCCCCTAGTTTTTCTTTTCTTCCACCATGGGAGGCCGTGACAGTTTGAGAGGCGGGTCTTGCAAAGGTTCAACTAGATCGAGCCCTAACTCCTTATAACCTCTCATCGTTGGGGACATGCAAAGAAAAACAGAAAAAGAGCAGATTGCTCTAATACTAGTACTGATCCAGACTTATGCATGAACCCAACAAAATGCATATGTACACATAAAAATCGAGATGAAACAGAAATAAAACTTCATTTGATTAATATCAAAGACCTGAAATATGCTTACATACAAAAATGGAAATAAGCTAGCTCGGGTGATGGTAGCTTATCTTTGAGACGAGATGTGGCAGCTACATGCCTCTGAACTATGTTACAATGAGGCTCAAAGGCCTATTTATTATTGAGAAACAATGGAAAACCATAAAAATCCAAAAGCCTAACCCTAGGAGATGAAGTGCCAAAACTATGGGCCTTGTTTGGGTAAATTGGTACATCAACTTCCCCGAGTCGTAACTTTGGCATACAATATTTATTTGGCTATCATAAAACCTCATTTTGAAGATCTCAAATAGGAGGCTGAGAACAAATTCGTAAACCAGTTTAAGAGTATTTTTCTCTCTCCTTTTTCCCTAAAATACGTCTTTTAGTCCCTCAAAATGACTCCAGAAGTTTAAGACCCGAAAAACTGCCAAAAATAGTAACTTTTGCTACAATTAAGGAAACTGAAAAGAAACAACAATGGGGGTCCAAGTGGAATAGGTAAGTGGCCACAAATATCCACCTAGATCACCAACCTTCGACTAGTGATAATAAGGTCCATGGAAAGAAGGGTAAAGTTAAGTTTCACTGTAGGTTATGTGAACGGGATAATCCTATTCACCTTTGTACTTATATGGATGAAGCTTTAGAAGTGTTGGAAAACCTTGCAACTTATTAGCCTCAGATTCCAACTGGTTATTGGAATATTTCTCGCAATCCTCCACTAATTGATGAAGTTATTGATCTGAATCCAATAAATCCCACTCTCTTTGAACGTGAATCCCATGATTTCAATCCCAACAAACCATTGGTTGAGAAAATGGTTGAATCAATTCCACCTTTAGTTAGTAGTGCTTTTCCTATAGAGAGTGAGATTCATACTTCTCATATTCTTCTTGTTTCTTTAGATTTTGTCGAACAAGATGACATTTCTCTTGTTGTCACTAAACCCCCTCTATGTAATGACTCATTTAGTTATACTATCTAACAATTACAAGTAAGTCAACCCATTTATAGCATGCCACAGGTGCCAATTAGTCAACCTATTCTAGGAATGATACAAATTCTGTTAGGGAAACCATTACAAGGAATACTGCAAGCTCCTATTGGTCAAACTACTAAAGTGGCAACAACTTCCATGTTTCTTACTTCGCTAGAAACACATCTATATGGTGGTCCATCTATACTACATGGATACCAGTAATTGTCTGTTACATTTTTCTAGCACGTCGACTATTTTGAGGACCTCTCATTTTCTTTCCTCTTTTGGAATATTATCTAGTATATATTTGCTGAGCATCTAAGATCCTGTTGGTCAGACAACAACCATGCAAAAACCTTATTCAGGCCAATATTTACAAGTTGAACCTTTTCAACAATGTCAGGGCTTTCTTGGGACCAGACCACCTCTTATGGGTTACCCTAATTATCAACAAAATTTGTATCAAGGTAGGATGCAAATGTCAATAGCCTAACTCATCACGTCCTATCATGGATATCCTTCACCAACAGTTAACCTTCCTGGGAAAGGTTACTAATATACCTAAGGGATGGAGCAAAGTTTCTTTTATTGTGTCAAGCTCCTTAAAAATTGAAACAAGGTTCCTAGAGCAGAGTTCCTTATCTTATGTCAAGATCGTTAAAAAGTGAAACAAGGTCCTCTTAGCCTTGCTGGAAAAAGGCCCACAAATTGTTCTATATAGGCTCTTAAAGTGTCTAAAGTTGCTTAAAATCATGCCATTGGATCCATTTTTGTTCTTGAAATCTTCAATTTTTGCTCAAAGATCATCCAATGATCAAAATCAGCACAAGAGGAGAGCGCTTGGAAGGGCAGAAATACATTATCAGGAGGCAAAAATACTTGAAAACCATGAAAAAACCCACAATCTTAGGCTTAAACAGAGGATCGAACAACAACTATTAGATCTGGCCAATCAACAACCCAGATCTAAGTGGCTAATCACAATTGGCCTAGTAGGAGGGACAATTTAAAATGGATGCATGACACTGTTGATTAGCGATCACTGATGATTGGATTGGCTGGTCGCATTGGCGGGGAGCATATGTTATGTTATATAAAGGCTCGGGGATTGAGCGACACACGATTTTGATTTATCACATCATTGATATCACATCAGAAATATACCACGGGCGGGGCCTATGCACATACATATGGGCAACCCGATGAGCTGGACCCGACAAAATTATAGTTGGGAATTCATAAATTTTGAAGTCCGCACCCAAGCCATTTTTAATGTGTTTTCATTATATTTCATTATGTAACGAAATACAAAGGGAAATAGGGGCCTTGCGATAGCGATGGAACCCAGACCCAATGGGTTTCGAGAAGCAAAATAGATATATTTTCAAGTCCGCAAAAGCCCAATTTTTATTGTATTTCATGTATTTTTGTTGTATAACGAAAATACGAAGGGAGCATTGGCCAACAATGATTACGATGAGTCCCAGACCCAAAAGGGTCCGGGAAGTGGAATATATGATATTTAAAGTCCGCACGACCTTTTTTTCATGATTTTTAGTGTTTTTTCCCTTATTGCAAAATACAAAAGGGAAGTTGGGAATAGGCATTTTCTGACTTGCGAAGACGAGAAGGCCAGACCCAATAGATAATTAAACCATATTTTAAGACTTTTCAAGTCTAGAATGAATAGTGATGAGCAGGATTTATCAGTGTTGCAGCATTTTCATTGTTTATAACCAAAACAGTCACTGTTTGCAGTTTAAAGGGAAACACAAAGGCCTCAAGACCCATTTCACCATATAACAACACCCAGGAGACAGTTTGCCAGGAAACAGAGCCTGGAAATGGAAAGAGAAGGGCCATAGCACACTGTAGCCCAAAACAGAAAGATCAAGGAGCTCAGACAATGCAAAAACCACACAAACAAACATTATGGAGCATCTCTAACATAGGAAAACTCCCAAACAGTGCAACAAGCCACGAAAAATATCTGAAAGTGGTTACTCTGCTGTCAAAAGTAGAAAACTATGATCCCATGCTTGCTTAGAGGGAATAAAATCAATTAACAATGCAGATCAAATAGATTAAGACTCCGAGCCTCTTACAGCTCAAGAGCATTATAAATTGGCTATAAATAGCTGAAAGTAATATGTAATAGAGGTTCAACTTCTGGATATTATTCCTCCTCTGTTCCTTCAAGCTTCTCATCTTAATTCTAGCAATATAAGCTTATTTTTCCATTATATGTTCAATGTCCATTCTCTTTTTTGTTCTATGCTTGCACTTGAACAATTTGTTCATGTTTTCTTTGTGTCTAAGGCTAGATAACTGTCATCTTATCTCTTCTTTAATAAATTAGATTTGAAAACTTCTTTGCTGCCAATAGCTAGCCATTGATATATGGTCATATATGCATCTGCTAGTATAGTCAATATTCTCTTTTGTTTCTTGTAGCTAGCCATTGATTTATGTTTATGTATGAAATCTGCTAGTATAGTCAATATTCTCCATCTATCCATTGAATTTATGACTTATTGAGCATTAGTGTTCTAAAGCCTTGTATTGGTGAGAGTGTTCATGCATGCCTTGAGTGAAAACAGAGTTGAAGTGGTTATCCAACTTGATCCAAACCACCATTTATTCCAATTGTTCAGAGAACAATATTGAAGATTATATGTTACCAGGCATCTCCGAGCTACAACCTAGGAGAGTTTCTTGGAGTGATAACATAATTGGCTCCATTTCTGGGGAGAGGAAATTGAAGCTCAGCTTCCCTGCGAAATGACACAGATCTAAATTTGATGATAGACAAAGTCTGGGCACTTTTTTTGTTGTAATCATCTATTTGGCGACTCTACTGGAGGGCGAACCTCTTGGTGACTCCATTTCATAGTTCTGGTTCAGTTTGTGAGGCATACTCAAAGAAATCCTCAAAAGCTACAAGTTAACCTGGTGCCTGACACTGAAAAAATCATCAAAGAGAGAAAGGTATTGTAGAAAGGAGCATTAGGTTTAGGTAAACCTAAACAATCTTGTTTATCTCTTCAAGAAAGGCCTGTAATAGAGAAAATACATGTTGAGAGTATAGCATCTAATAAGCAGTGAAGAAAAACTCTCATAGATTCATAAAGCTCCTTATTCTTTAGGTTCTCCCTTTGCTTTAAGCCCAAAGGAAACCTCACCTCCTATCCATCATACTCCTTTAGTTCTGTCAGTCACTCCTCATCACTCTATCATTCAGATTGCCAATACTCTTTTAGCTACCACAACTATGGCAGGTCCACAAGCACCTACCAAAATGGAAAGAATAATAGTTACTAGGTATGGACCTCTAATACTGCCCACTCCTTTGAATGCCATGCCTACTGGAGAATGTCAGAAATATAGGCCTAAGTTCAATGGGACTGAAGGTGTTACTGCTGAAGAACATCTTGAAACATTCTATAGCTATGCTGATAATCTGGACATTAGTGAAGATGATGTGTGGATGAGTGTCTTTGTCTAAAGCCTAGATGGAGAGGCTAGAAAATGGTTCAAAGAACTAACCTAAAGATCTATAGCAGATATTGAAGCTTTAGATGATGCATTCCTGAAGCATTAGGGGGATAAGAAGGATCTCCTCTATTACCACACTGAGTTTGGGAACTTAAAGAGGGAAAATGGTGCGTTGTTGTTTGATTTTAATAAGAGGTTTAACCATATGTACAACAAGATATCAACTGAAGTAAAACCCACTACTACCTCTGCTAAACTCACCTATGGCAGTGCTTTTGACTCTAACCTCTACCTACTGTTGAGAGAGAGGTGATGTTCTACTTTGGCTGACATGCAAGATGCAACCTTGGAAGTGGAATCAAACATCATGGCTGTAGAGAAGCTCAAGGGAAATGTTGATAGAAGAAGATAAAGGGGTGAGTCTTCATCATCCTCTAATCCTAAGATAGATAAAATGACCAAAATGATCAAGTCATTAGCCTCTGAAATCTCTAAATTGAAGGTTGAGTAGCACCTGAGGAAAGGAAGAGTGCCTAATACCTTTGCTCCTAGAAACAAAAATCCAAATCCATATAGAAGAACAAATGAGCAATTGCAGATTTTGCAAAGAAACAAAGATGCTAATGAAGACCAAAGAGTGAAGGATCCTTTTCAAAATGCAGTCATGGAAGAAGAACATCTTGAAGAAGATGATGAGATCCATTGTCTAGAAGACAAAGGCAATGCTTCCTTTTTTACCTCAGCTACCTATGAAAAGTCATTATGAAATGACCAGATCAGCGAAGAATGGGATGGTAAAGCTATTCTACAAACTATAGATCAACGAAGATAGAATTTGAGGTCAAAGATAAATAATTTCAAGGAAACTCCTATTCAAATAGCTGATGTCCCTGTAATACAGCAAGCTAATAAGCAAAAAAACATGGTAGTTGATCCCATCATCCTCAAAGCTCCAACTCATGAGCTAAGAGGCCTTGACAAGTCTCCTTCTCCTTTTAGTTTTCAATCAGAAATTTAGAAGCTAAGAATACCTATGCCTCTAATTGAACTAGTGAAGAATGAGTCCTTCAAAAGATCCATCCTCGAGGCCCTTGAGCCTAAAGCCATCCAAGCCTCCATTGACTATGTAAATCTACAAGATGACAAGCCAGCTATTATGCTTAGCCCAATGATTGAAAATTATGAATATAGCTCCCCATCATTTTATGTATCTCTGACCATTCATGAAAAAATCCTTCACAACTGCCTTTTGGACACTGGTGCCAGCCATAATATAATGCCCAAGGTCATCATGGATGAGTTGGGTATTGACATCACTAAGCCTTATGATGAGCTAATTTCTTTTGACTCTAGAAAAGTGAAATGTCTAAGATTAATCAAGGACCTAGCCATCACTTTGTCTTAGCTGCCTATGAAAAGCATGATCATGGATATTGTGGTATCTGATGTGCCCCCCATGTTTGGCATGTTACTTTCCAAAGGTTGGATCAAGAGATTAGGTGGATCATTACAAAATGATCTGTCCTATGCTACTATCCCAGTTTTCGGAGGTGAGAGCAAGAGATTATACAGAGAGGCATAGTCGACTTTATAATTAGATATGAAAAGAATCCCACCAATCATCCCATATATGCTATTGGCACTGATTTTGGAGCATGTATTCTTCATATTGAAGAATACCAGTTGGCCTCCACGCAGCTTAAAAAACCAGTTTGCCAAATCTATGAGGAAGAAGACCCACGAATTTGGGATATGTTCTTTGATGGGGCTTGCTCTAAAGAAGTTGTAGGGGTAGGTGTAGTCCTTGTGTCCCCAACACAGGAATACATTCATTTATCTTTCAAATTAACCTTTCAAGTCAAAAACAACATAGCAAAGTACGAAGCTTTGATTCTGGGCTTAAATGCTACTAAAAAAGTGGGTATCAAAGGCCTGAAAGTGTTTGGAGATGCAGACCTCATTATTTAGTAGGTAAATAAAGAATTCCAAGCAAATCATCCAAGGTTGAAAGCATACAGAGATGAGGTATGGAGGCTCAAGGATTATTTTAATAATTTCAGCATTTCTTACATTCCAAGAATGAAGAATCAGCTTTCCGACCCCCTTGTTGTGTCCACTAGCACGTTTATTCCTCCTTTGCCTCCTAAATTGATATATGAAGTTCAGGTAAAATACAAACCATCTCTGCCTGACAATGTCAAATATTGGAGAGTTTTCGAAGATGATGAGGAAATTAATAGGTTTTTGCAAGTCATTGAGGAATTTTCTGAAATTCACATCCATCAGGAAAATGAAGCCATGTGAGAATGTGGCCAGCTCAAGTTAAAAAACGAGGATGGCCAAGGAAGAATCGTCCAATTACCTAGTAATCACATACCAAAAGGATTGGTGCCTCTATAGAAGCTTTTTGATCATAATGACGTGACCTATAAGCCGACTAAAATAGAGAATGAGTCTATTGTCTATAAACATAATATAGGGAGCCCAGCCCATCCGAAATTCATCAATCTATCCACTTATTTGTCTTCTGCCCAAAATTCCGATTATTGCACCCTCATGAAGCAATTCACTGATATTTTTTCTTGGGAATACAGTGATCTTAAAAACTATGATACAAACATCATTCAACACAATATCCCACTGGAAAATAATGCTACTCCTTTTAAGCAGAAATTAAGACCTATCAGCCCTCTCTTATTGCCTTTGATTAAGAAAGAGATCAAGAAGCTATTTGATGCCAAAATTATAGTTCCCCTAAGGTATTCAAAATGGATAGCTAACCTTGTGGTAGTGAGAAAGAAAAATGGAGAAATCAGGCTTTGTGTTGACTTTAGAAACCTGAACAAGTGCTCTAAAAAAGATAACTACCCCTACCTAAGATGGAACACTTGTTGCAAAGAGTTTCAAGGGTCAAAGTCATGTCTTTCTTAGATGGATTTTCAGGTTACAATCAAGTTGTTGTACACCCAGAAGATCAAGAAAATATTGCCTTCACTACTCCTTGGGTCACTTTCATGTACTCCAAGATGCCTTTCAAACTGATGAATGCTGGGGCTACTTTTCAGAGGGCCATGGACATAGCCTTTGTGGGAGAGAAGGACAAGTTTGTCCTTATTTATATTGATGACATAACAGTCTTCTCCAGTAGCCACAAAGACCATTTACAACATTTGAAGAAGGTATTCCTAAAGTGCAGAGAATTTGGAATTTCAGTGAACCCAAAGAAGTCACAGTTTTATCTAGAAGAAGGCAAACTTCTGGGACATTTTTTTTCTACTGAAGGTGTGAAGATTGACCTAGCAAGAGTTCAAGCCATTCAAACATTACCCATCCCAAGGTCAAAAAGGGACATTCAATCCTTCTTGGGTAAGATTAACTTTGTAAGGAGGTTCATTCCAAACTTTGCAGAGCTTGTAAAGCACATCACTTCCATGCTGAAGAAAGGATCAGAAATAAAATGGACAGATGCTTCAAGAAGCTCTTTTGAAGCCATCAAGCAAGCTAGTATGGAAGCTCCCACTCTAATCAGCCCAAATTACACTAAGGAGTTTTGTATCTTCTCTTTTGCCTCTTATGATATGCTTGCAGCAGTTCTGTTGTAGAGAAATGATGAAGGCATAGAGTACCCCGTGGCCTTTTTCAGCAAAACTTTAAGGGATGTTGAAATAGGGTATGAAATTATTGAAAAACAAGCTTATGCTCTCATAAAGTATTTAAAGGCATTCAGAATTTATATTTTGCATTCCAAAGTAGTTGCATATGTACCTTTAGCCTCAGTAAAATATGTCTTAACTCAGCCAGATATTGATGGCAAGAGAGCTAAATGGATTGCAAAATTCATAGAGTTTAACATAGAGGTGAAGCCCACTAAGCTTGTTAAAGGCCAGGGCTTGCCTAAACTTATGGCTGAAGAAAATTGCAGCTTGTTAGACATAAATTCCATGGGTTTAAATTCATATGATGAGCAAAAAGAGGGAGCAGCATAAGAGCAAACGCAGAATCAGTCTTCGGCTGAAAATCTAGCCACATGTGTATGGTATTACAACATAGTTCATTTTTTGCAAAATCTAGAGGTCCCTCGAGGGCTTAGCTCAAGTCAAACTCGTGCCATTAAACTAAGATCAGCCAAATTCTTCATTTATAAAAATCTGTTTTATTGGAAAGATCCATCACGAATCCTCTTGAGGTGTCTAGATAAAGAACACTTTGTGGAAGTCATAAACCAGTTCCATTCTAGCATCTATGGAGGGCATCATTATTGGAAAGCCACAGCTCACAAAATCCTGAGGGCTAGATATTATTGGCCTACTCTGTTCTCTAATGTGTTTTATTTTGTAAAAGCATGTGAGAAGTGCTATAGGTTTGCAGGAATATAGCAGCTAAAATCTCTACCCTTGAAGCCAACACATTTTAATGGTCCCTTCCAACAGTGGGGCTTGGACTTTATAGATGAGATCAATCCAAATTCTAGCAGCCAACACAAATGGATCTGAGTAGCCACTAATTATTTCACCAAGTGGATTGAGGTTATACCACTAAGAATTCCAATCATCAAGTTGTCATAAAGTTCTTGAATGTGAATATTTTCACTAGATTTGGTTGCCCAACCAAACTAGTCACTGATAATGTAGTAGATTTCAAGGCAAAAGAATTGGTGGACATGACTAAATCCATGGGCATTCAAGTGGTGCATTCTACCTCATATTATCCTCAAGGCAATGGCCTGGTGGAATCATCTAACAAGATTCTCGTAAGGGTAATCAAAAAACTGTTAGAGGACAACAAAAAGAGCTGGGATTCCAAGTTGAAGTTTGCACTATGGGCTGACAGAGTTACCATCAAAAATTCCATAGGGAATTCTCCATTCAAATTGGTTTATGGTGCTGATGTTGTTTTCCCCATCTAGCTGATTCTCCTTGTGGCTAAGTTCTTGTAAGAAGAACACGATGAAGAGAATGATATGGTAAGAAGAATGAATAACCTGATTGAACTACAACAGATCAAAGAGCAGCTTGTTGAGAAGTCAAAAGTTCATTAGAATAAAATTAAAGAAACCTTTGATAGGAAGGAAAAGGTGAACAATTTCCAAGTTGGTGATTGGGTGCTTAAATGGGATGCATTTAAGGAAAATAAAGGTAATCATGGCAAGTTTGACTCCTTATGGATAGGTTTGTTTGTCATCGCTCAAATTCAGCAGAACAATACATTCATTCTACATAGTCTGGAAGGAGGAGATACTTTTGGTAGCCCAATAAATGGGTTGTTCTTGAAACTTTATTTTGTTTAAGGCTTTAAAGCCTTGTCATTTTAAATATGTTTTTCTATTTTTTATTTCATTACAAAATAGACTCCATGCCTAATGGAACACTAGAAGGAAGATTTGACTTTGTTTTTTCAGGAAAGGCATTGATCTGTGATCCTTGAAACATCATAGGGAGGATTTCATTCCCAGAAGGAGCCAGTGTTAGCCTCGCTGGCAAAAGGCCTACAAATTGATCCATATATGCTCTTAAAGTCTCTAAGGTTGCTTAAAATCATGCCAATGGATCCATTTTTGCTCTTGAAATCTTCAATTTTTGCTCAAATATCATCTAATGATCAAAATTAGCACAAGAGGAGAGCCCTTGGAAGGGTAGAAATACACTATCGGGAGGAAAAAATGCTTGAAAACCATGAAAAAACCCACAATCTCAGGCTTAAATAGAGGAGTGAACAATAGCTGTTAGATCTGGCTAATCAATAGACCAGCTAAGTGGCTAATCGTAATTAGCCTAGCAGGAGGGACAATTTAAAATGGGCACATGACACTGCCAATCAGTGACCATCGATGATCAGATTGGTGGATCACATTAGCGGGGAGCATATGTCATGTTATATAAAGGCCCGAGGAGTGAGCAATGCATGATTGCAATTTATTGCATTGCTGATATCACATTAGCAAGATACCATGGGTGGGGCCTATGCACATACATATGGGCAACCCGATGAGGCAGACTCGATGGAATTATAGTTGGGAATTCATAAATTTTGAAGTCTGTGCCCAAGCCATTTTTAATGTATTTTCGATATATTTCATTATATAACGAAAGAAAAAGGGAAACAGAGGCCTTGCAATATCGATGGAACCCAGACTCGATGGGTTTTGAGAAGCAAAATAGATATATTTTCAAGTCTGCAAAAGCCCAATTTTTAATGTATTTCATGTATTTTCATTGTATAACGAAAATACAAAGGGAGTGTTAGTGTCAGTGCCTTCCCACTGCCATCAGTGATCAAAATTAACTCTTTTGCTTTCATATTAAGAGTCGCATTCTTAATGAGTTGCATTCCATTAAGTCATGGATCAGCTGATGGTAGGATAATTTCTAGTTTTTTCCCTCATGACACATATCTGATGATCTCTTTTCATGTGTGATTCAATCAATGGTTCAGGTCTAGGTTCATTTTCATTTTATTTCAGTAAATAGGTCTTAGGTCTTAGGGTTATAGTCTTATTAGGTATTAGGGTTTCACCATGTTAAATTTTCAGTAACCATTGATTAATAATGGCCAGTGGACACATGAGGAAAACAATAATCATTAGGAAACTTTTAGTTTCATAATTTGTAAACTTAATAAGTTTTTCACCTCAAAACTAGTTTGAGGTGAAAACAGTGCATTGGTTTTTTATTTGTAATTTCATGTAATTTTATCATTTCTCATATGTAATTAATGGTCTCATGCTGTTCCTAGTCACCTGCTGATATTTCCAAATACATGCCACTGCAAAGGCAAAAGATCACCAAGCATCAGTTTACCTATTTCCAACAAAAATTCAAGCATCCAAAAAATAGAGTATTTGAAAAAAGCCATAAGACATTATAAAGTGGGTTTTGGAGGGTGAAAAATCAAAAGTGCCCAAGCCATATAAATGTCACTTTTTTCTCAAGTTAATTCATTATTTGAGTTGAAGTTTATGAGCAAAATTGCGATTTTAAGGGGTTATTGAGGAAAGGGAGGAAATTGTTGTGTTTTTGGAGGAAATTGCCTGGCGCTATGCACTAAAACTTAGCGCTACGCATAGGAGAAACGCTATGCATCTGGGCTTTTTCTCTTTTGTTATTTTGAACTGGCACTACACACCTGGGAAGTGCACTACACACTTTGCATTTGAGCGACAAATTGCTGCAAATAACATCAAATAACATCAAATCACATCAAATAGCATCAAAACTCCCAAATTTCTCCATTTGCAGGTAAGTAACATCACTTTTCTTGCCGACAAGAATTGTTGCATAAGTTTTTGGGTTGTGTTGTGTCTCAAAACATCAAACCCTAATTGTCACTAAATTATCTCATATGTTGTAAAAATATAGTCATTGTTGTTGTCCCATATCATTTTTGCTATTTCCCTAAATCCCATCCTCCCATCCATAATTCCCTAGACATCATTCCCTAAAAACCTTTCCCTAATTCCCAAACCCTATACCCATACATCCCAAACCCTACAACACTCCCAAACCCTACATCATTCACTAACCCTACTTCCTACATCCCTTTCCCATTCTTGTTCACCCTCACCTGTTTTCCTATTTAAAATCTCTTCATACTCATCTTACCTTCATTCACCAATCCACCACTCTTCAGTCACCACAAAGAGAAACAACAGTACAACAATGGAGATGGACATTGAGTATGAAATGGAGGAAGAAACCCATAGTGACAGTTCTAGGGAGATAGACAATCAGGGCAGAAGGCCTCATAAGGGAGGAAAACATATCAGAGAGGAGCCCACCAGTTTGAGGGAGTTGCAAGCCTGCCCATTTTCCCTTTCCTATTTCAGACATCAGTCATGTTTCAGTTTCTATGAAATGGTGGAAAGGGTTAAACCTCATCATGAATTAGGAAGATTGTTTGTGACACATTTGGATAACAATGAGGTACACCTTGCTGGAGTCACATTCACTTTGTTACCAAATGTCATTTCAAAAGCTATAGGTATTCTAAATGTGGGAGAAAAGTGGAACAAAGGTCAATACATTGACAGGCAGTACTATGAGCCTTACATTAAGGCTTAATATCATAACAAACTCAGCAAAGTATTCCCCTTTAAATCCTTAGAGGACAGGTTTGCTCCATTGATGAAGATCATCATCAATTACTTTAATTGTGAAGGTAAGTTGTCCACACTGTATGCCTACCACATATAGATTGTTGATGCATTTCACTAGGGTGAGAAGGATGAATATCCCCTACTTCATATTCAAAAACATTGAGAAGATGGCACTCATTGTAAAGAAGAAATCATACCCCAATAACTAACCAGCATCTACCACTTCTCTGTGATTAAAATCATTGTTTTAAATCAACTGAACCTACTTAAGATACCATGGGATACCTTCACTTCTCATGAAATGTTAAAAAGCCCTCATGTACTTTCATCAGTGCTTCCAAAAGAAGGTGGACCTTTAGGACAACAAAAGGTCCAAGAGACTGAAACTATGGGAGTGCCAGTGTTTGTGACCTATGAGAGGGGCACTAGGAAACTTTTTGTAGCTCCCAGGCAAGTATTTCTCCACAAGGTGTGGAAGGGCTCTCGCCTTCATCTTTAGGCCATAGGCAAATGCTATCTCCACAAGGAGTGGAAGGGGATTTGCCTTCTTCTTTAGCTAAACAGGTACAGGTTGAGTAGCAACACAAGCGAAAAGGTAAAGGCAAGAAAAAGATGCATGTGAAGGATCTTAGTGATGGGCAAGAGAGAGATTTTGACCTTGTTGATCATGAGGAGACACAAGGAGTTGATGTCATTGATTTAGAAACTCAACGTACAAAGATTACTAAAGACATGTTCATCAAGGAGCAAGAGGCTCAGATTCAAGCCTTGTCAATCAATTTAGAGAGGGAAAAGTGGATCATCAATTATCTAGAGCAAGAAAGCAAATAATTGACCAACAAGCAAGTCCTCATGGAGTTACAAATGATAAGGAAGGCAGACAAAAGATCAAGGAGGCGAATGTTCCATTAACCCCTGTTGAACAAGAAATTGAGAATGATAGGGAAACATGGCTTGAGAGGATCAATATACACCTTGAAGTGCTACTTGAGAAGGCCAATAGAGACAAGAAGATGCCTCGTCACATGGCCTACCACTATATGACCCGAAACAAAATATGCAATATAAGGGTGAGGAAACTTAAGGCAAGGTTGAGGAAGGCCTTAAGGAGAAAAAAGGAGCATGACAAGCTAAAAATCTTGGCTGAGGCTTCACTAGCCCATCAAAGCAATTAATGAGAATGCCTTGTGCCAAATCTGGGCAAGTTTTGGTGAGTTTTTTTCATTTTGAAATTTTGAAATTTTCCAACATAGAAAATTGCATTAGGTGCGTAGAGCCACCGGCGCTATGCTTTTGACTAGGAGATGTTTTGGAGAAATGATTTGCATATATGGCTTTAACATGATGAGAACATCAATCCCTGAAATTTTTAGCAATTTTGGAGCAAATCTTGGTCACCTAAATGTCAAAAACCATCAAACAATGACCTCTGTTGGGTCCCTATAATACTAGTGATTACCCCATTACTATTGTATTTATACCCCTTATTAATATTGTTGTGCCCCTATTGCCCCCATATTGTTATTACTGTGCCCCATAGAATTCCTTTATTGTTATTTTTGTGGCTTTATATTATTATTGTTAGGTCGGCTAGATTATATTGTAACTCCTTAGACTCCTATATATAGAAAGGACGTTTTGTCATTTGAATCATCTAAGAATTGTTCATTTATGTAATGTAAAGGAGGTTCACCCTTCGAAGACGCTGAATTCTAAGGCATTGATCTATCTTTTCTATCTTTTCTTGAGCTAGTTTCATAACATAGTCCCTAGGTCCATGCTCTCTTTTGCAATTTTTTTATCCTTTTCCCCCTACCCTGTAGATGTTGCCTTGCCCTCCTATACCTGCACTGTTGCGGCCTCTATTATCTGTGCTGCTGCTGCTACTTCTATAGCCTTCTTCTCCTCCATGGCTTCCTGTGTCGCTTCACAGATTGCCCTTACCTCGGCTGCAACTTTTTTGTTCTACCTTCTCTCTGCCAATTGGATGATGCACAGCGTGGCATCACCCTTCCTTTTCTGTGTTGTCTTCCTCTCCAGCTTCGCTAAATCTGGGGCGCCCCACTCGGGAAGCCATGTCTCTAACACTGTAAGGATCATGTTGTCAGTGGCTATGAATGGGAGATTTGTCCACTACTATGCTAGATCCTTTTGCACCCTCATGTATATGTTGTGCATGTCTGCCTTGAAGTTTACAATTCTCTATAGGCTATTGTGCACTGTAGGGGACAGGCGGGACCTCCTATTAATCCATATTCAGATGCTCACCTCCATGAGCACCCAAAAAATCTTGGTATGATGAATCCGTTTCACATCCTTGGTGGCCCAGAGTGAAGCATACTTTGTGGCCTTTAGTAAGTCTTGGTCAATGCTCGGGAACTGACCATCCTCCGACAATTCTCCTACTATCAGCAAGATGGATAAGAGAAACCATGCATAGTGGAAGGTCTTACCCTACTCCTAGGCCTCTCTACAATTAAACAAAACCTCCTTGCAGAGGAACTCGACCCAGTTGAAATAGACCTCGTCCGCACACTGTTCGGCCAATGCAACGACCGATGGTGGTACTTCATCAATGCGACATTTTCTCGTTACTTTACTAGCCAGGAGTTGGGTGGCTATGCGCACCCGTTTGTCCTTGATACTGGTGATAACGTAACCCCTCTTTTTCTTCTCGAGCTTATACTTTGCCTTCATGGCCTCTACGAGACCCAAATTGCTACTCTTCCAGACTATCATCGTTGGGTCCTTTTCCTCATAAGGAAGCTAAGAAATTCAATGGATGAGGTTGGTTGTGATGGGAATCAGCTCCTCCAGCCATAGATACCCATCATGCACCAGGCAGAGGAGCTTCCTGATGACGAAAATGGTGATGGGTGCATGGTGGAAATGTGGTATCCATACCAGATGAAGCAACCTGGCCTTTTCCACACCGCACAACCATTTTCATGGCTCTAAGATTATCACTGGCCCCTCTGTATTCTATTTCATCAGGTTCACCATTTCTAAGTGCAGGAACTTCTTGCTATCCACAAGGTCCCAATATTCAAATTTCATGTTGGGCACGCGACCTAGGAGCAAGCCCTCAAAGGTAATTCTGTCGACGAGGAGCGGGGTCCGTAGTTGACTCTTCGTTGCATCCAGATCCTTCGATATTTAGTTTTTCCCTTTTCACAGAGGGACATACTCAGGAAATTTTGCTACACAGTGCAATGGTTGGATGTCTTCCTCCACATCTTCTTTTTCTTGTACAACAGAAATCAGGGCCTGTAAGTCTTCTTCCTCTTCATCTATTTCAACGGTGATTGTCTTTCCTTTTTCTTCCATTGTTAACTTAATGTGCAGTAAATTCCTCAAGGACATGCATACTGGTCCCATTGCCTGCTTATCTTTCTTTGGTCTCGGCGTCCAGGGTGATTTAGGGGTTTTGGTTACAATAGTATTTCCAAATGGAGCACTAGTCTCAGAAAACATGATGGATTGCAGTTTGGCCCTACACAGACGTCCCTACATGCACCTATATGTACCTCACAGCCTACGAGGCTGCCTTCACACAGCCCTACTTGGGACCTGAACAGTGTTGTTACCCAAATTCTTATTATTATCCCAATATTAGTTGATCACTTAGCTTATTTGTATGTGTTTGGTTATAATTAATAGTGTTTAGCATTCATACAAGTGTGTGCGATAAATAAAATAGTATAATTGCAGACAATATCAATCATATAATAATTCAAAATAGATACATAATATTTGGAATCAAACTTCTCTTTATTATCTCTTTCTTTGGTTATAGACTCAACTCTACCCTGCACTTTCCACTACAGGGGTCCACGCACTTAGCTACAGAGTCTACTAGGCCTTTGCACACTAAGCTACAGAGCCTCTTCCTACTACTATGACCCAATGTACTTAGATTCTTACTCTATGCATGCTATCTTTTAGACTCCATCTGTTGGTGACTTAATACTTTACAACTAAGAGGCTCACTGTATTTATACAATCCCATGGTCCATAGACCATGGGTAGGCCGACACTACATTCAAAACTTAGGGTGGAAAACCCTATGACTCTATCATACAATTTGCACTCCATGCCTGCAATTCACAGGATATTTATAACAATAGTACTCAAAACATGGGCTTTGAGCCCCAAAACAAGCTGTGGGGGGATTCCATGCCCAACAGGCCCCCAACACAAACATCGTGACTCATCCTCGAGTCACTCTATCTATGAGGTGATATTGGCGCGGAGTCCCTCCAGTTGGTCCCAAATGGTCTAGATGTCTGCAGTGCACTGAGTTGTGGCTTGCTGAACCTGCTGCATTCTCGCTTATGAACCCTCTGTTTCTAGCATGTTGTGTTGCATTTTTGCATGAATCCCTTGAATCTGCATGAACTTCCTTCAATATCCATCATGATTGTGAAGCCTTCGTTAATCCATGGCTGGACATGCCCTTTGAGAACTGCTTCCTTATGGCGCACCACGTCCACCTGTTCTTTTAATGCCTTGGATTGTTGCATCCCGGCAAGCCCCTGAGTAAGGACTATTGTCTGTGCAATCCCTCTAATGTTGTCATATTGTTGCTGGAGTTCGCGAGCATTGGTCTCAAGCCGCTGGATGTTGGAGTCCTCCTACAATGTCATGAGGACCTCAAGCGCCTAATCCAACATGTTGGTACAATCATGCACTGCACCTCCAATATCTTCCATCCCCCCTGCAGTAGAGTTGGTGTGCTGCTCTCTGACCTCTAGGGGAGTGGAAAGCTGCACCTTCAACCGCAGCTCGGCAATCTGTAGATTTAGCTCTAGCTACACTCTTGTTGTTTCTTCTCACGCATTGTGGACTCCACTTAAACAGTGGATTCACACTTCTGCTGGTAGATATGATGTAATGGACAACTCTAGGATTCATCACCAAGCGTCATGAATTATATGAACCAATTGTCAGTTCTGAAACACTAAATTGTTGTGCTGTAAGCTAAGTTGTTCTATACTAATCTTCTACTCACTCAGAACTTGGATTGCATGGCTATCTCTGGCACAGAGCTCTATTCTAATCCCATCCTGCAGCTGATATAGTGTGTCGTGGGGAAGGGCAACCAAATTAAGGCTAATGCCTTTCATCATATTAAGTGTCACTCAATCCATCATGTTTTCTGAGACTAGAGCTCCATTGGAAATACTATTGTATTAACCATATTCGTGCGTAGGATCTGTTCTGCTGCTGACGTGGCTGCTGTAACGTGGATAGACAAGGTACCTTACTATGGGGCTCGCACCTATAACTCCTGAAGTTGTGCCTTTAGGGCCCCCAACACAGTGTGCCGCTTCGTCATAAACTCTTGGTGCACCTCACTGGTGACATCGTGAACTGTCTCGCCGATTGTTATAGACATTTTTGGGAACTTCAACCCCAATCAAAAATATCCATAAACTGAGGGCTCTTAAGTCCATAGAAGGGTTTCTTCATTTCCTAAAGGAACAAGGTCAACTGGTTACATCATCTCCTAGAAGTTCTCCACTGAACACTACTCATAAATGGTCAAAACTGGACCATGCTGAAATCTCCATGTAGAGGGTGCAATGCATATCACCTTCCCAATGTACAGGGTGCGATGTATACTATTTTTCTCCTCTGTAGGGTGCTATGGTCGGGAATGGACAAATGGGAGGGACCAAAATGCAAGGTGGAAAATCATGGAATCTTCTAGAAGCTTCCCCCCTCACACTTGCCACTCCATTTTCGATCAGGGATGAGTAAGAGATCTTCATTCTCCAAGTGGAAGCATGAACTATCAGAGAGAAGACACTAATCAAGATCCCAAAAGATGACTCACCTCTCTGTAATCATCTATATATGGATCCCTCATCATAGAGATCCAGAGGCTGGAATTTTGTAATCTATAGAGAAGTGCTATCAGTATTCTTGTCTACATTCACAGTGTTAGCGGATTTTTCTTTGCTTGAGGTGAAAGAAGGGCTTCTTAGCTGGAGGATGATGCTGGGTTAGAGCTACTCATGGTTGTAATCCTCTTGCTACTTTTATTTGAATAAAGCTATTCTTGTTTCCTTCCATATCCCGGCGTACTTGTTTATATATGCTTGTATATGGTTAATGTACATCTGATCCTACATTATTTGTGAATTTAGATCCTTGTTTCTTGCATAGTGGTATGTTGCTGTGATTCTACAGGTCCTTTTGAAGCTGAGCAGACAAAGAGCAGACAGCAAAACTCTATCAAGAAGGAGAGGGAATCGAGCGCAAGACTAAGGTTGGTCCTCTTGGTTCTCCTCTCATCTATTTTCATAAAATGAATCAACAGTAGACTTTGATTGTTTGTTTCTAAGATAGTCACACATCTTAGTGGGAATAGTAGCATCCGTGTGGACACTATTCCCATATAACAAAATGGGGACTCCGCTGGGGAGTGACTAGATTACTTGTTAGCCTATCTATCCTTGTTTCTTTTATAAACATACAGACGGAGCCTGAAGTCAAGCCAGCTAGCCTTCGAACTGCATTTGTCATACAAATGCAAAGTAGATCAATGCTGCTTCAGTCAATCTACGGGTTTTTGTTTATAAATTAAACAATAGATCTGCAAGCAATCTAATTGCCCTAAGTAATGGCTTTAGTAACCTCTTAAATCACCCCTGTGTTTTTACATACATTGATATGTACTTGTTCAGCTTAAAAACCTGAACTAAACTACAAATTGTGAGTGAAGTATCGTTCAGAGTCTCACACAGTAACCATCGCACCCTGCCTTCAAGGAAGCCTGTACGTATCGCACTTCCCGAATGGAGTAACTGCGTTGCATACTGAGTTCACTGTGTAACAGGTGCGATGGTCAGGGAGGACTATTTTAACCCTCCGACTGTGGATTCTTCTCAATGTTTTTAGTCTTATTCAAGAGTTTTGCTATCTGTAATCAGTGTGCTTCTGTGAATACTCCCTTCTCTTGCATTATTCTGCCTCCTTAGTGCAAAGAACTATAAATGTTTTTATGTATTGTGCGTCGTTTTAGTTCTCTTTAGAAAAAATAACATAGTCAAACTGTCGTCTATAGATCTGAAAGTGTCGTAGCTGTCTTTTTCAGTTTTAGAAAACAATCGCATTGTTTTAGATAGTTGATTATACGATTATCATTGCATAAGATTTGATTTACTAGTTTTAAAGTGTCGAAAAGCAATTTCCATTTCAAAATCGCAAAGTGTCTCTCTTGTTTTCACTTCGTTTTCAAAAAGAATTTTATTGAGTATAGTCGCTTTAAAAGTATTTCAATTTTGCACATAGTTTTCTTAGTGTCATTTACACATTAAGGGAATTGAAAACCAATACATGCATGTGCATTTGCATCTTGAATGCTTGGCTCGATTTAGGACTGTGCATATTAGCGTGTGCTCTGTGCTCTATGAAGAAAAGATGCTTGACTTTCTTCCCCTTAGTAGCTAGGATTTTCATTGTTGAAAGAAGATAAAATGCTTGTTTATCATCTTAGACTGCATTTAGGAATTATACATACATCACGTGGTGAACCTGAAAGGAAAACTGCTAAGCAAGATCAACTTAAAATAAATCTCGATGAATATAACAACACTTTCGAACTTAACACAACATCTAGAGGTCTAGGCTAGAGACGTATTCTGGCGTCGCAAAGCCTGGTAACTGTTTCTTCCAGTGTTGGTTGGGTGATTCCTCCACTCTGAGATGATAAGTGCCAGTACAGACTTGTGCTCCCATGTACCATCGCATATATATTGGGAGACCACTATAGGCTACATCCTTTATCCTTAGGAAGCCATGTTTGCCGCCCTATCGATTGTAATGAACCGAACACAACATTCGGGAAGACTGACTGCCGTACCGTAAAAAGTATTTTGCAGTTTTACGATTGGTTTCATAATCCTCTCTGCCTAGATCTCCAGAGATCTCCATTTTTCTCCTTTTCAGACTCCTTAACAGAAAAGGTCCTCTGAGCGCTTGTCACTTCAAGCGCAATAAAAATTGAAGACGAGTAGAGTCATCTTTTGTTTTTTCTCGACTCTTTAAAATTGAAAAAACAAGTTGTGTCCAAGTGTCTAAAAATTTGTTTTAAATCGAAATAACGTCACAAATTCCCCCGTTGATCTTCAAGTTGAGAAAATGGAGTCTACCAACCAAGGATTTCCCTACGAAGGAAATCCTAGTCCCTTCCTATCTTGGGGAGATGTTGGTCCACCCCATATGGCCACTTTGTCACTTCCAGGATTGACAATTGGCTTGCCAGTCCGGCTCTTCTCTACCTCTATCGTTCAGAATCCCACAATTCCTGAACAGTCTAACCAACAACTAGACGACACTAGAGTTGCTTCCAAACCTTCTACTTCATCTAATTCTCCTTCTCCTCCTTCCTCTTCACTTGGAAAAGCCAATAAAGCAAAAAGTCAAGTGACTGAGAAGAAGAAGAAGTAGAAAGAGAAAAAGGAAAAGAAGAAAAAGGAACCAAAATCGAAAGGGAACAACCAAGTATCGCCTAGCAAAAATCCACACACCGCACAGTCAAAACCTAAATCTCCTTGCATCATTTGCAATGGAGACCACGATCACCAAGATTTTCCCTGTATCCCTCAGATCTTAAGGGACTGGTCTCCTTGTTTGCACCACCCGGTAGCATCAACCTCTAGCGATCATGTTGAATGCTCACCGTCAACCAGTGAAAGTGAAGCACATGGACAGAAAAGGAATGCTAAACTTCCTTGTAAGTTGTGTGAAGGCGATCATGCCATCTGCCATTGTCCCTTCCTGGAAGAGGCTAAAAGATTTTTAGATAGTCGTCCAGTTTCACCGTTACGACTTCCTCCTGGATATCAAAAACTCTTGCCGAGTCCTCCACCGGTTGAAAATCTAGCTGGCCCATCTTTGTGGTCATCTGAAGCACCTATCGTTGAAGATGAACCTTCGGAATCCATACCAGACGAAAGTCAAAGGGTCGATATGGCAGTTGACCCAGTATTGCCTTCAAAATGTTCATCTTCGAACGATATCATCACTGAAGAGAAAGAGAATGACACCGTTCAAATTCTTTTCATCAACACCGACTTCGATGAGCTTGGGGGCAGTTGTTCCATTCCTTTACCGCAGGAAGGAAGTTCATCAGAGTCCTACCTGGCCGTCTATTCAGTCCCACCACCAAGCAACCTAGTGGTTTCTTTCGACTGGAACCTACTAGGCAGACCCCGTTTACCAGCCAGCGTACCATTCAGAATTATTGTACAAGCTTACAGAATGGTCATGGTTGGTACCATCATCGATGAAGGGGCTTTTGTGAGTATCCTTTCCTCAACTACTTGGAAAGTGCTTGGTTCGCCATCGCTTTTGTCTGAAATGAGAAATCTAACAGGCTTCGACAAAGGAACCAGTCGACCTTTAGGGATCCTTCGTGCCCATTACTTTGAGAAGGAAAATTGTTCACATGAACGTTATGGTAGTTCAAGGACATTTATATTACAATCTACACCTTGGAAGCGACTATATTTATTGCAGGGGAGCCATCATCTCCTCACTCTTTAGAGTAATGTGTTTTCCGCACGAAGGCAGAATGGTCAAGCTCGTAGACCAAATGTCATTCCTCGGTTCACACATCGCAAATAGTCAAATGCCATTTCTAAATGGTCTTTTCATGCAAGAAATGTCTCATCAGTCTCCACTCCGTCCACCTGATGAGCGTGAGTGATTTAGGAAGATGTGACTGAAACCCAGGGGGTATGCAACCTGGTCTGTTTCGGTAGGAAAACCTTGGGTATAGAGTGGATTTCCGTGAGAGATATATGACTATTTTGGTGAACCTGTCCTCACAAGAAAATGGGAATAGACTGGAATACGATACCTTCATTAAAGTTATGTGAGTGGAGTATCTCTACACCACTCCCCTTTGTCTATTTCGATGGACATCGCCAAGAAAGAATTTTATTTGCTACGCTTATAGAACTTTCTTGGTAACTTGGAAATTTTTTGCTATACTTGGGGGCATGCAAACCTTTCCGCATGCATGTGAAGAGAGGCTATTTATTTTTTAAAATTTGTAGGACCTCTAACCCTTTAAACCCGTAAGGCTAGTCATTTCCTAGCTTGCATAAAGAAAGGATCCATGGCAAAGATTTAGAGATGTAAGCCGCTTCAAAATAGCATCTCGAATGAGACATTTCTGTCATACAACTGGCGAGCAATGTTGTCGCAGAGTTCAAGCTCGTTAAAAAATAAACTCTCCACGAGAAGTTTTAGCGCATAGTTCATGCTCGTTAAAAAATAAACATAAGTCATGAGCAAGTGTTTCTCCCC
>APFE030823871.1:615-12372 GCA_000404065.3 Pinus taeda | reverse complement strand
AGGCTTGGAAGCAGTAGGAATTTTGTTTAACAGTTTATTGAAATGTGAATTGAAATATTTGATAGGTTCTTTTGACTCGACCCTAAGGTTAGACGGGTCGTTGACCAATGTCTTCGTAGACCTCTCATCACCAAACTTAATAAGGAATTATTCTTGGAAGATATCCCAACTAGCGATAGATCTAGATGGTAATGAAAAATACCATGATCCGGCTGCTCCCTGAAGAGTACAAGGAAAAAGTCGAATGACAACGTCTTCGTTGGTAACTCCATTGAGATTTATGTATAGCATAAAGTTATTTATATTTTTTTCCGCTAGCATGCCTTCTTCAAGATTAAAATTAGGTAGCCATTTTTTAGGATGGGCCAGTAGCTGACTCAAGGGCGTAGGCATTAATACTGCCCCTGGGTTATTCCATGGCGATTGGGCCATTGCTGAACTACTAACAAAGGAAAGTGCAGAAGATGATCCCTGTGGTCGCGAAGGTGAGGATATTATGACTCCAGATGATTGAGAAGGAGATGAGGAAGTACCAATGGACTGGCAGACAATGATCTGAAGTGGAGGAGCGAATGGTTTAATTCGGGGTGGAGAAGTTCCGATGGATGATGATGATGAAAGAGTCTTGCTATCGGACCCTTTAGGTGATTTTCTTGCTCTCTTCCTTGTAGGTAGAGGTAACTAGGTTTGCTGAACGCCAAACTTTTTGCTCTTTAATCTGGTAAGGGGATGAGCAGGGTTATATTGCGAAGTCATGCTGCCTTGAGATTTATCATATGTTTGAGGAGATATAGAAAATCGCTGAAGTTTGTGAATCAAATATTCAAATTCAGGAGGTTCAATAGTAGATTGTTCTGAAATGTCAAGGTTTGTAGCAGCGGCTGTTGTTCTTGCAACTTCTGGCTCTGGATTCAAAGATTCTAAATGAAATGGAGAAGTCGAGGGAGATGGTGAGGGCGATTTGCTCTCAGAATGGTATTTAGATTTAGACTTACTTGCCATTCACAGTTCGGGCCCTCCTTCTAGCGCCAAATATGTTGAGGCCCTGAAAATTGGGTCTACAACAAGGGGGATATCCACCCGGTCTAGACCTTAGTTAGCAGCTCCTTTTCCGTTTGGTATAGTGGGTCTGACTGAGGATATGGGACCAGTTTCCAAATTTATGTGTGTGTGTGAAGAATTGATATTTCCTTTCTAAAAAGTTCCTAAGTGAGATGCTCTAATCCTAACTCTAATCTAATGACATGCAATTGTATTCTAATAAATAGAAATATCTAAGTCTACGCTAACCCGGGGTGTAATCCTTCTTTTATGCAATCTAAAATGATTTCAAATAACAATCGGTAATAAATATCATTCAACTGTTATGAGAAAACAATTCAATATAGATAAACTACTTCGTATAAAAAGTTAGACGAAACAATTGTGAAAAACATATCGCATAATAAGCTACTAATACATTAAACATAAATAAATAGCTATCACCGTACAAAATTGACAAATGATAACTCAGGCATTCACGCATCAATATATAAACAACTAAACATGAATATCACTTTAACACAAAGGCAGAAATAGTTAAGAGATAGAAGTACCATTTATAACTAGTTCTACTCATGAGCTTCAAGTGATAATGACTTATCTCTTCTTAATCCAACATCCACTAAGAGTATAGAAGTGCAACATCAATAGCAGATATTAAATGTAGATATCAATAAATCCTATTCCATTCATTCATCAAAACCTCCTCGGAGGGTGCAAAAGTGCATGTTTTGAGGACAAGTTTTTGATAAATTTCAGGACCCTTCTCTAAATGCATGAGAAGGGTTTAAATACTACTAACTAAATCTAAAAATAACTTATTACAAAAATGTAGGATACGGTTTAAATGATCGTCCTTCTTTTAGGCAAAAATAAAGAAAAATTAATGCTAATATTGAATCTAAAACTAACAACTAACTATTTCTGTATCTGATCCATGAAATCGCAAGCATTCAGCATTTGCTTGAGAAGGGTCGGCTGGCCGACTTCAAACTTTAATTGTCCTGCGAAAACAGAATCAGCAAGAGTTGGCGCCATCTTCTCGACAGAATTGATGATGCATTTGAGATTCATACACTGGCTGTGTGGTTTTACTAGATACGCCCAGTAAGAATCCCAATTCAACTTAGTTACTCTTTTGATTGATTCTACCTTTTATTGATCCTTCTGTCTCCAGCTTGCTTGCAGTTGTTGTACTTCTACACATATCATATTGAAGATATTTCGGACAATCACTACTGGTTTTAGGATTCAAGTTTTACTTTTTTACTTCTAGTGTTCCTTTTTACAAATTTATGGGCTTACAGGTGACTGAGCAATTAGAGGCTTTCTTTTTCAAGAATGTTTTACCAGCGATGCGCGATTAGCGCTAGGCGCATCAGAAACTTCTTCTGTTTCTTGATCCGAGCTTCGTTGGTGCGATTTTCGCCTCTTGTGCGCTTTCTTTTAGTGGATATAAAGCTCAAATTTTGTGAAAATAATGATTCTGTAAGTTCTTGACCCTGAGTCTTAAAATGTTTGTTTTTGATGTCAACACTATCTAGTACCCATTTAACCATGTTTGTACAGGGGAGAATTTTGAGCCTCGCCACTATCCAGTGCAAGAATGAACAAGCTAAATCTGCAACTGATGCTTCAGAAGACCCCTGTGAACCTGCAATAGTTGTAACCTCCATCACCTTGGGATTCTCTTCTTCAAGTAGATTATACATACCTTCCCAATTATTAATACTAGTGTCTATGTTACAGGCAGTGTCTGTATACAAGGGCATCATTTCTTTGTCTTCAGAGCTCGGAGCTTTTCCTTTCTTCCCCATAATATCCTGTATATTTCTTTGTATAATTCTTTGCTTTTTGTTCCTGCAGTTCACAAGTGAGGTGAGAGTAATGATAAGGAAAGGTGACGGGAAAGATTTAAATGCCGAAGACATAAAAAAAATATACCACCTTACATGAACTGGCTCTTCAATAAGCACAAAACCATATTTTATTAACAACTGGCAACTAACTTATTAATAAGCATTAAAGTGCATAACCAGGTCTCGGTTTATGGAAAAACGTTTTCTCAAATAACGAGCCCGAAAGATCCGCGATGGAGCGATTTTGCGATTTGTTTCGCAATATCGCAAATCGTTGTATTGCATTTTCACAATATCATTTCGCCGCTCTATAGCAATATTGCTTTGCAGCTCTATCGCAATATCGCAATATCGCAGGAGTGCGGCATATGACAATTTTGTTAATGTGTTTTTTGCGAAATGCGATTTTGCGATATGTGCCATCGCATATCGGCGGTTTGAGATTTTTCAGCATAAGGGGTCTTTGATGCATGCGATGCGATATATGTTTTTCAAAATGTAGTCTCACATCACAATTCTCGTGATCTTAGAATTCGACTTGTATGGAGGTATCCTATTATCCTTTTTGCGATGCGATATTTCTTGAGTGATTTATTTTACCTTATCATGAAACTTAAGCTTTTTATATTTTTCAAGGGTATTCTCCTAAGTTTATGATGATAAGTTTTATTAAAAAGGAAATACAAGAACTAATTAATTTTTTAATTTTTTGACTGAGGGTCCCCACTTATTTAACATTAGTAATAACACTAAATAAGAAGGGGGGTTGTTGTTGGCCACAATAGGACCATATATTATTTATGCCCTACAAGGAAACAATACATATTATTTGAAGAACCTGGATGGCACATAAGCAGAAGAAGGATCGGTCAATGGTCGAATGTTAAATCATTACTTCAATCCTAATTAGGATTTATCATTATGATTAACATGTACATACTATATCCTTTGTAAAGTTACAGTTTTGATTGGATAGTAACTTGTGGAGTTGAAGCTTGAAGAGAAGGCCCTAAGCTTCATAAGTATTATTGTCATACATATAATAAAGCAGCAGGAAAAAGAAGATTGCAAAGCACAGTCAAGGTCACTCAAAGGCCATCTGATCTACTATTTTTGACTTTCCACCAGGAAAAGTCATCCCCAAGTGGAGCCACTGTTAGGCCCCTATACTAATAGGTCTCATATGTCATGATTAACTTGATGAGCTCTGTAATATGTTCATACATTTCCTTGTTGCAAAGGTTTTCCATATTTTCAAAAAATCAAAAAATTAAAAAATGTAAAGAGGGTATACCCTAAAAGAAAAATCAAAGGGTAAAAATAAATAAAAGATGGTCAAAAAATGAAAGGAAATGAACCCCAAACAAAACAAAGACCAAGAAAGTGTGAAAGTCTAAATGCCAGTATTTTTCACTTTTGTATAATAAACAATTGTGTGCAGCTTGTCACTTATGCCACAATTTATGAATAATCAAACTATTTAAACTTGGCTAATTCATTTTTCAATTTCATGTTGTAGAAATAGAGAATAAATATCTGACCAAACAGCGTAACCTTGGTAAATAAGTAGATAGGTAGAGTGAAAAAGGAGCTCAACAGTTTAATCTGAGCTCTTGGATGTAATAAGTGTAGACTTAGATAGGCTTTGCCATGTAAAAGAAAATAAAATTTGATAAGAGTTTTCCAGTCTAGGTGCACCCAAATAAAGAAGTAAAAATGTTAGGATAAGTAGGTAAGGTAGGTAGATGATGTTGCAAATAGTATATCTGATGAATGATGACTCTAAGTATGTTAATATTTTAGTTTCATAACAAGGCCAAGGCATACAATACATTGACAAACATTTCAAGCAAAGCAAAGTCAAATAATTAACTCCCTTTTTCATTTTCCCTAAATATTTCACTAATTTCCCCTAAATACTAAGGTATTTGTAAAATTAGAGGGGCTTAGAGCATTTCTCTGACTTCTGGAGGGACTAGACCCTCGGCCCAATAATTTATAAAGCCTAACTATTTAAAATCATTCATAAATTGTTCACTCAACTTCATAAGTATTTTCCTAAGTAAAATCCTATTTTACTTGGGAAAATTTCAAATATTTCTCGTAAAAACCCCTTTCACTTAAGCCTAAGTCTGAATACACACATCAAATGTTTTTATACTTAGCGCTTTTTAATTCATTATCATATTAACATTTAACTTATATTATATAATTCCCTTATAAACGTTTACCCTTTCCCGTATTACTTAAATATAAAAAAACCCAAATTTTTATATATCCCGCCCCTGGTTAATTATAATCATAATGCATCCTTAATAGAGATTAATTAGTTAGCCATAAACTAATTAGCAGCCCTTAAGCCCCTGCTAAATCAATATGAGATTAATTAACCCTTATGGTTAGTTAATAACCTTCCTGACCTATCTCGCCACTCTCGATATGGTTAAATTAACCCTTAATTATATCGGACCCGCCTTTGTTAAACCCAATCATATTGCATCTTCTGTCAACCGTGCAATTAGGTCCTCAAGATCTCACAACCATTATTAATATCGCCCACCCCTTTGTGATCGCGCGATAATGCACGATCACAAAGCGGTTTTTGCATAGTGTGTTTGCCACACATTAAAAGATCTAAGGAATCACTGGCTTAAGGTCCATTACCACTCGTCCCCAAAAGCGGTGTGATATTAAACCGCTTACCGCATTTCCCATACGTGACAAAACATCATATCACTTGTCGCTGACATCATCCACCCGAAATCCAAAAGCCCCCGCCAACCCTTGACTTTATAAATAAAACAAACAACGCCATTTTCATTGCTTTGTATTGTAAACCTGCGCTCCCATGCAAAGAACATAGAGATCACTGAGTTCAAAGTTTTCAGCTACCAACCTACTCAAAATTTGTAGTCGATGCAGAACAAAGCCTTTTAGCCGCAACCAGCACCTAAATTTCACTGTTCACCCCCTGAACACAGGTATTTATCCAAATTCCTGACAAAACCCTGCAAGTTCTTGTTTTCCACTGTAATTTGACAGAAAAATACCCAAATTCATAATATTTCAGTCATTGTTTTTGTCAATTAAGTCCCCCATAGCCTCTATGTTCCCCATTTCACAAGGAAAACCACATTTTCCTTCTGAATCCACAAGAACTAGAAATGGAAACCCCTGTGTCTTTGAATGTTGCACCTATTAATGCCCCTCATCGCGATTTAGTCCATCTGCCCTTGGCAGATAAAGACTTCCAAATAAGAGACCTTTCCTCTGACAAAAATCACCTTAAAGTCTTTTTCCAAAGTAGAGATAACCACCTGAATGGCTCCGATATCCTAGGGCTTTAGGAATCCAATCTTCCCAGATACTTTCTCCCCTCAGTTCATGTTTTCCCTGATATAATTCATCAATGCCATGCCAATTACGACCCTACCCGCAGAGCAGTTATGTCCCCTAGCCAAACAATCCTCTTCCCAACAACTGTTGAGTCAATCAATGATATGTTGCAATTTCACCCTAGTCAAGCTCTCACTCCCATTTCCATTGAGGATTTACTTGAGAAATCAACTAAATTGTCTCAATTTAAACTTGATCGCCCCTGTCAAACTTTGATATTACCCAAACATCAGCCTAAGGGCCCACCTCCTTATATGCAAACTTTCTTCACAGATATGGGAAGACTCATAGTTGATATGATATTTTTAGTTATGGGATTCAACATTAGTGAATTTGTTGATGAGTTAATCCTAGTGTTGTTGTCAATCTTTACTCATGGACAACCCCTTGCTGTTAAGTGTGATTATGCCTCCTTTACTGCTGACAAAATTCATGAACAGTTCATGAGACTCGACAATGAATGAGTTTTCAAATATACCACCTTCATATAGCATCTCATGCTCTATTATCAGTCCAAAAATTTCTCTTTCCCTATCATGAAGCTTGATACCAAGGGCAATCCAAGGTTTGTTATCTTTTGAGCTTCCATTTCCATAAAACCTTTGATTCCCCTTACTCTTATAATGAGTTCATTGATTAGTTCATTCATCCAGCAACCACCTTGTTAACAGGGATCTCCCCTCCTAGGATCAGTGGTGACATTAAAAATATCCTTCAGCTCTCCAAATAGTACATAATAGGTGATTGGTATTTATACCAGAATTATACAGAAATCAGGATATATGGGTGCGAGCCTTTCCCTTTAAAGCTACCCAAATATGTTCCAATGAGACTATTTGCATTGGAATACTTCAGACAAATGATACATTCAGACTTGGTCCATTTTCACAAAGCCAAAAAGAAAGCACAACTCAGGATCAAGAATCAATTAGGCTCTTTTGTCTGTAACTGTAGGGAAGCATGGAGGGAAGCAGAGAGAATTTTAAAAGATCACCTTAAATTACACAAAATTTTTGGTTGAGTTCCATATGACCCTCATAACTTTATCTATGATAGAAGAATGAAGAATAGGCTGGCACCATACATACACCATAGAATCCCAGAGATTAAACAACTTTCCAACCTAGATGAATGGAGGGAAGGAACCTTAGTAGAAACTGATAGTGAATAGGTCAACATAGAAAATGTAATGAAAGATCTTGAGAAGACTCTTGACCTAAATTCTTTTGGACAGGTGCAGTTTGAAACTTCTCAGAAGTAAGAATCAGGGATAAGTGCCTCAACGGCTGGGGACTCTCAGAGGCAATCACAATAGACTAATACACCACTCACAGGGACCTCCAAAGGCAAAGTAACAGAGTTAAACACTCAAGCTACAGAACAGTCAATAATGTTTAATCAACCTGAAACTTGTAAGGAACAGGCACACATACACACTCCCCCAACTTAAGTTAATGTAGGAGAACCCCCAATCTTGCAAACTCCTTTGAATGAGGAAAAGAACAAAAAGAGAGATAGGGAAGTATCTATCCCTACCAGTGGACCCTCAGAACAGCCTGACACCAAGAGGCAAAGGCTAAATCCTCTTTCAGAAGAAGATTTTTTTGAAGAAACTACTGATAGTCAAAGAAGAGAAGGTGTAAATAGTCATCAAACATTCCCAATAGGTGGTACATCTACAAGCTCACAGAGACAGGAGATAGAGAGACAACAAAGTGCAGAAGTATCATCTTTTAGGGCACTAGGAAAAGACACTCCAGATATTAAAAATAAGTTCATAGAAATAAAAGCGAGAAATGATCCATTGAGGATCCGGGTCTACAATCAATATGTGAAAATGGCTCCCACTAATCAAAACAGATTAATGTCAGCCTATGACATCAAAGAAGGTAAAATGATAATTAGTTATTCCAAGCCTAAAGTGCAACAACCTCAATTAGTAGCAGACTATCTCAGAACCAATTTTGAGGTCACGGCAAAGGACATTCATCCTTTGGACCAAATTGATTTGCACAAACAAACGGGAGAGATGATTTATTCTACATTGATTGGTAAGGCTATGATGGCCCAAAGACTAGAAAATTCTTTGAGTAATACAACTACCCAATTACAGCTGGAGAAAGCCTCCTCACAAGCTAAAGATAATAAAATAAAATCTTTAGAAGAATTGATCATTGGGTTGGGTCATGATTCGAAAGATGTGAAGGTTGTAGAAGCCTTAATTAAAAATAAATATGAAGACATAGCTACCTTAAGAAAGTAGCTAAAGTTGCCTCCTTCAAGAAATCCACAGATTACTAAGATCATAAAGCAAAGGTCTGAAGAAGAACTAATGGATTTAGTCTTAAAACTTAATGAAAGACTAAACGAGACTGAGCAAGAACTAGAAAAGTCATTAAAGGATAGGAGGGGAGAGTCGACCTCTCAACCTCCCAATGTGATACCAGTAGTCTCAACTACAGTCCCTTCAACCCTTGGAACAGCTCTATCATTAAACAATCCAGTAGCCACAGCTGAGGTAGTCATAGGTCTAACCACATAAGCAGGTACAGGAATGGGAACAACATCAGCAGGGATTTCAAATCCAAGTACAGAGGAGCTAATAAATCAATGGAGGAGATGAAACTACAAGTTTCAGAGCCGAAAAAGGTAAAAGAATAATACGTTACCTTAGAACAGAGGTATGATCTCTCAAAGATTAATGTTGCAGAAAAAACAAGGGAAATTAAAGGATTAGAAAACAAGGTAAAATCATTAGAAAAAACCTTACATTTGACAAGCCCTTGGCAAATATTAGAAAGATTCTTTGTGCCAACATCATTTAGTCAATAAATGTTGTTTGGCCATCAATCCAAATAATTTTTTAGCAGATTGATTTGGTAAAGGCAGCCCGAGAAGAGATTCAAAGGACAAGAGCAGAATTAGGAAAGATGCATGAGGAAGCCACCAGGCTCATAAATTTTTTGGATAACAAGAATAAGTACCAGCTTGAAGAATTGAGCATTGAAGACAGAACATGGACTATTCTAGAAGTTAAAAGGGTATTAACTAAAAGGTCTCTGATGCAAAATTTAGAAAGAAGATGCCATGACATGTAGGAAGAAATTAATGCTTTTATGGAGAAATTTTGTATTTTGCAGAGCAAAGGGCTACCTAGTCCTTTGGTTATTAATGACAAATTAATGAGGCATATAGATTATGTGGATAAATTGAATCAATATGCAGGCAACCAGGAAAGTTCATCAACAAGTGTAGCAGCATCAAAGGCACTGCCTACAGGCAAAGTTCTCTATGACAGTCGAGAGAACCTATTCTATGTCGAGCATGAACTAAAGCACTTGTTTCCAATTTAGCCTACCTTTTTCAAGTACACCGAAACTGATGAAACCCTCATAAAACTTAAAAAAAACCAGAATATCACAACCAAAATGGTGGGAAGAAATGTTAGAAATTTTGTAGTTTATCCTTGGTAAAAGGTAAATTTTGGTTATTTACTATAGCCATTGATGGTAAAGAGGATAAACAGAGATCAAACAGGTAAAGAGTATCAGAGCAGGTTAAAGTGTATCAGTAAAAAGATGAAAAGTAGAGCAGCCAGCACAGAATTAGATCAAAGACAGTAAGATGCCACATTATAGGACTTGAATACAGCACACTCTCAAGAATAGGGACAACAAACCATCAGTTTTCCTCTATCTGCTATCTACGAGACCATTTGTCTCTATTTTCATGTAACCTCTAGTTAGTCATCTCAGATTATATCTCACTTTGTTATGTGATATTTTATTGTAAAGTTTTTGTATAAATACTCCCTCATTTAGAGTATTGAGGTGGATTTTTAGACATTATTGTAAAACTGATTATTTTGGAATAAAGTGTGTTGGCTAGTTGAATTGTTGTGAATTAAACATTCAAGTGCCACATTAATTATCGACCAGGGAAAGTCCTTTTATTTCAAAGGCAATGCGTACTGTATGTACTTAAAACCCAAAAAGCATCAAAAGCTGTAGCATACGTACTTCTTATGTTATATCATTACAGTACCTTAAAATGAAAACAACTAATTAGAGTTACAAATCTGAGAAACGAAATAATGGATGTTCTTCTGTCAGAGGACCAGGACCCTATCCTCCTGATGGGGACGTCCAGCACCTGCCTCTGTTATCAAAAATGCTAACGCACACAACACTCTCATTCACCGATGAGAAACAAACTCAAAAAGCAATGAAACAGAGTACTTGTAAAACAAAGAATGCCAGAGGTAATACTGTTAAATCCACACAGAGTGCTGAGAAGAACTTACCATACATCTACACAACCAACAGGAAAACAAATGGGTGAATCTTGTGAGGAAGGTGGGCCCAGTCCTTCTCACAAGATTCCCCGAAAAGAAGGAGACGGATTTAAATGCTCAGAACCAGTTTATATTGATTGCCAAAAATTAAGTACAATCGAACTCAGACTTGCTGATGTTCTTCAAAACCTTGATTACAGACTGACTATCCCCCGTTTCATGTAGATGTCTCCTCTTTATAGAGGAGACATCTACTACAATAGAATATTACAGCTTTTCAGTTAATACTGTGTGTTTAAAAATAAGCAAATTAGAATGCTGTTACAACCATATGATAATGCATCCTTTTCTGGAGCTTCGGCTGTACACGGTGAATAACTGATTGTCTTCTCGAGATTGCTATTTCCTTCGCTATTTCCCCATGCTGTTCATGCTGACTGTATGCTCCTTCTCTATTCTTCCGCTTAATTATGCCACATTATCATCTTTTAGATAGCTGCCATCTGTTGTCCGTGGCTACAAAATAGCTGCTTTGGATAATTATTGTTGCTGGTATGGTGGCAGCTGCGCAGTCGTTGTTTCTCGTGTTGCAGCAACTGCGTAGTTGCTGTTTTTCGTGTTGCAGCAACTGTTCACTATACTCCTGCAAGCTTATGACAGTTGTTTAACGATTCTAGTCAGCATTTCCATAGATAAGTGAAAAGATACTTACGAATATGAAGTAAACAATTAAATATAGATTTGCGGAAGGTCACTTCATACCTTGGGTTAATATATCCTTATGAAATAAAGGCTTTTGCTTATTACTGTAAAAAAAGGATAAATATACGGCAAAAGATAGGGTCAAAAACTGATCAATTGCGAGTCCCAACATCCCCCCCAACTTAAGAGATTGCATGTCCTCATGCAATGCCTAATCCGAGTCGGAGTCGGAGAACTGGGCCGAGCAATGAAGATTACTGAGGCAATAGCTGAAGGAGGGATCATCGAACCGTTCTCTGAAACCATAAACAGTTCTCAACTGTTTCCACATTGCTGTCTCTTCTGTGTTAGAAAGTTCAAACTTCCCCCTGTACTGCTCACCTGGTAACCATAAAAGTGGGAACTTAAACCTGTAGCCTATCCATTTTTCTGCACAGATTTTCATGCTTCCAACATACCGAGGAA
>APFE030823867.1:35011-58137 GCA_000404065.3 Pinus taeda | reverse complement strand
AATTGTGTTCGAGTTGAAATAATTATTTCTATGTTTACACATTATATTACATTATTGGTGTTTTCATTTCATAAAATTTGTGTGGATTTAAGAAATTTTTGAGATAAAATTCTGATATCATAATTTTCTAAATTAAAACCATTGAAGTTGTTGCAAATTAAATAAAGGGTTATTATAGTGGTATCAGAGCTAGTCTTCCTATTAGCCTAAATGGGTTAACAATTGATGATACCATGAGATGAGGGGTACACAAATTACATAAGGAAGAAGGTGTGAGAAGAAGGCAAATACTAGATGGGGGATCATGAAGATCAACCCTTATAGAGTTTGAAATACATCTTGAATGTATTATCTAAAGGGAAACAAGAGTTATTGCAAGATATAGATCAAGGCTGACATGAAATGACCCATATGATGAATGGGGGGAAACAAGAGGTGGCTCAAGCTCTAAAGGAAGTCACCCACACCATGGTCAATCTCTGCAAAAATTGGTCCAATCTGGTACCCCAATCGATAAAATCAATATCGTTAATACCTGTCATACTAAATTTCTTAGAGGAGCCAACAAAGAATTAATAGAAAAAGGATGGGAGATTCCTAGAATATATAAGGGAGTGTGAGGCAATGGGAGAAAATATATGAAATTCTAGGTTGCTCCAAGACTACTGTGCTATCAAACATAGGGGCAAGCTTAGGGACTAGAACAAAGGATGGAAATATAGAGAGATTTCACAGAAGATTAGGAAAATAAACATTCTAACTTTCAGTGGATCTACTTGAGGGCTAGTGAGAGCATGGGCATAGAACTTGGATACTTATTTCCAACTAAACCCCATGAGGGAATTTGAGGACATTCAATATTCCATATTACATTTGGATGGTGAGGCACATGCATGGTGGTACCATGGGTTAATCACATTGGTTCATGCCCATATCACCTCTTACTTAGTGTTTACAGAGAGATTAATCTAGAGGTTTGATAAGAGGGACCCAGAGTTTCATTTTAGGGACCTTGCATATTTGAAGCAAATAATGAGTTTGAACAATTTTAATTCATATCTCCAAATATTAGTGATGACGGTTACAAATATATCTCAAGAATGGTTGGTGAAATTGTTGACAAAGGGGTTAGTTGAGCCATTGCATGGTTGGGTCAAGGATTTTAATCTTAGCACACCATAGGAGGCCATTTCGAATACAAGGGATATGGAGGATGTTCTGCCTAAAAATAAAGCATATCCTAAACCCTCACCTCTTTAGCAGACTACAGATATGCTACATTTTTGGGAGGAGGAGACTGGAAGAAGAAGGTTGAGTCTTAGAACTTGAGATGAGTTATGATGAAATAAATTCTATTAAATCTACAAGGATATTTGGGAGCCAAAGTACAAATGCAAGGGAAAGGGAAAAATGTGCTACATTGAGGTTCTTTACCAAAGTGAGGGAGAAGAAGAAATAGGAAAGGTGTAGAATGATGGCCATTGTAGTTTAGAGGAGGAGCAAACAAGGGCAGAAGTAGTAGGTGGAACCATATCCACACTTTTAGGAGTCCCTAGCTACAACACCTTTAAAGTTAAAGTTACCATACAGGGGCACCATGTCACTGTCATAATCAACAGTGGGTCAACTCATAATTTTATTGACTCAACATTAATAGGTAAAATATGCATTCCAGCGAAGGACTTTGGAGGCTTTAATGTGGATATGGTTGGTGATTTCATCATGGCATGCAATCAGAAAGTTCCAAAGGAAGAGTTAAATACTGGAAACTACACTATGGTTGGCGATTTCTACGTGGTGAAGTTGTCAAATTCTAATATGGTATTGTGTTTTCAATGGCTTGTTACCATAGGGAAGCATTAGAAAAACTGCCAGACCATGGAGACGAGATTTAATATGAAGGGAGGTCGGAGGGTAGTCTTGAGATACATGACTCTGGATATTCCAAATATTTTTACACTGAAACAAATGACAAACAGAACTAGGTAGGAGCACATGGCGTCATCACAAGATACTCAACATATTAGCCCCAAATCCAATTTCGATGAAGGAGGGAATTTGTAGCCAAAGCCAAGTGTGATAACTTGAACAGAGCCTAACTGTGTTGAGAGTCTAGTAGTAGTAAATCAAGAGTACTCAAGAAGGTGGTGTGAGACCAAATACAAAGGGAATCCACAATTAAGAGAAGTCAACAATAGAGCCAAACAACAATAGTAGGACAAGGAGGATCAAATGATAAGAAATAAATCAGTGAAGGAAGGGTATTGGGAGATATATAGATCATCAAACCACCATAATCTCTACAATACACTCATTTATCTCTGCAAAGGCAGCTGATTTACCAAGACAACAAAGTCACTCATTAAAAAAACATAAGATCTAGAAAAAATATAGAAAAATAGTGAAGCAAATGGTCCATCATGAAGAGTTATGCTCTTCAACCTCACCGATAGTTTTTATGAGAGTAGGGTAATAGGGGTTGCTTCATGGCATGATTATAGATAACATCAATATTGAATTGGGTAACCTTGAGATGACGCAACAAATTATTTCCAAAGCTTTCAACTCACTTGTTTTGGATCTTGGTATTGGATGGAATTTGCTTGAGGGAAAGAAAAATTTGGGAAGGGAGGACTGTAATGTCCCTTTCTGACCCTTAGAAATAAAAGGAGGTTGATTCATATCTTATTTAGATCCCATGGGCCATTGACAAGAAAAATAAATGGGTTGCCATAATAAGATAAATAATAATTAAACAAAAAAGGGGTAAAAAGTCACGTTCGGGAAATTAAGTGACCCGGGGTATTATCCATGCTTTTTGGAGGAGGAAATTATTACTAAAAGGGAGAAGGAGATTGAAGGAGCACATGATAAGAGGAAATTGATAAGGATCTATGGGAATTGTGAAGAAAAAGGGGAAACTCTAGTATTTCTAGTTTTGGCATTGAAAGACATACCCTAGATGAATATCATTGTTTTTGGTGTTGAAAGACACACCTTAGCCAATTATTGTATGTTGCAGGGTCTTTTCGTGGCCAAGAAGATCAAACCCAAGAATGGTTTCTCCAATCATTGTGTAGGTCGAACCCATTACTTTTGAGGATTGAGTTTATTGTATTTCAAGAATTAAGTAGAGGCTAAGTTCATGAATTTGCGAAGTCAAGAACAACTTATTATGCATAATGAGCTCACTAAATTTTGGTGGCCAAATTTCTGATCATTTGCTTGGGTCAGATCAAGTTTGTGGCCTTGCGTTGAGGGTCGATTTTTACATTGTACTAAGGTCGATTTCCACGTTGTGTTGGTGTTGAATTGCCCACTTCTAAGCAAATCAAAGGCTGAGAAATTTGAATGAAGAGGACCAAATTTAGCTGAGATGGATTTGCCATTTTTTGGAGTGGAACAAATGAAAAACAATTTTGATAGTTCATGGCTGAATTCCCCATTTTCTAGGAGCCAAGTTCTTCAATTTTTGAGGTCACGCATATTTCTTCTTAAGGGTCGATTTACCAGGGGGATTAAGGAGTAATTTCTGAGTCTATTAGTGAATGAAATTTCTATAATAAGGGAGGTCAAATCAAAGGCCAATTTGCTCATTTGGGACTACAATGAGACGATTTCTTGGGCCACATTGCCTTGTCGAGTTTTCTAGTGGAAGGGACGTGTGTTTTGTCAAGTTTCATCTCAAAGTAATATGTAAAATACCTCCTATGAATTTCTGCAATAAAAATGTGTGTTGGAGTTGCAATAATGATTTCTAAGTTTGCACATTATAGTCCATTGTTGGTCTTTTCATTTCATAAAATTTGTGTGGATTTAATAAATTTTTGAGATAAAATTCTCATATCATAATTTTCTAAATTGAAACCCCTGAAGTTGTTGCAAATTAAATAGATTAATTACACATAAAAACAAATTAATTGATAGTGCATGACTAGGAAATTCAAATTTAGGCATTAACATATTCCTAAAATTATAAACATGATCATAAAACACTCACTCTAAACCTAGGTAGCTTCTAAGTAATTCTAGAACAATTAATTTTATCTTCCCAACAATCCATTTATTTCTTGAGTATTCCTAACAACTATATCAAGAGAGTATTTATATCCTTTAGACCTTACTCCTCTAACGTGGGAACGCTTCCAAACGCTGTACAACACCCATTAGCTTACCCTGAGACTAGAGAAAAAGAAGTGGCGATTATAGAATACTATGAAGAGTTGTGAGACTTAGAAAATGATTGTATTGTGAAATGAGTTTTAATAAAGTAGGCAAGGAAGTAACCTTGCGTTTATGTTAATTGTAAATTATGTTAATTGTAAATTTAAACTTTAAAGATATGAAACAAAGTGGACAATTAGACAACAACAATAATTAATTTTACTTTTTATTTATTGAATACTAATAATTAACTTTACTTTATATTATAGAATACTAATATTTATAATAGATTAGGTGATTGGGATTGGCTTATTGGGCGATACTTCAACAAAATAACATCTTGGGAATTTCGTGCTCTTTCACTGGCGGGCAGAGTCACCCTTTCAAAGGCGGTATTGACACACATTTCTATTTATTGGGCCCATCTGTTCCATCTGCCCATCAGCACTATACAGCACATCAACCAAATCACTGCGTCATTCATATGGGGTGGATCCACAAAGCAAAAAAAGTTTCACCTTGCAAAACTAGAATACATATCAATTCCAAAACAGCAAGGTGGATGGGGCATTATGAATCTACGCCTCTTTGGTCGTGCGCTCTTATGCCGATCATTATGGAGGGGAATTTATGGGCACTCACCTTGGAGCAATATAATTCGCATCAGATACCTGAAAGGAAGACCTATGGAATACTGGATACGGCGTGGATTCATTGGCCCCCGGACTGGATCCCCCATTTGGATCAGTATGCGGAAGATAGAAAATCTTTTCTTATCCAGGTTGAGATGGAGGATTTACACAGGCAGCAGCATATATATAGGTATCGATCCATTAATATGTAATCAAGCAGACCTTAATCTTCCAAAGGACCTCATCACACAGCTACAGAGACAAGGTCTATTCACGTGGGATAAGCTCATCAAGGAATGGCATGGAACCACACCTGTGTGGAAGAATGGACGCGACCTCAATCTTCAGGATATATGGCAAGGAATTTGGAAATCTATCACAGATTTGCTAAATGGAAGTGGCATCCATCGATATGGCACAAAAGATCAATTACTGTGGACTGTGAGTTGTTTTAGAAGACCTGTTTCTATCAAAGATATATATTCTCATATGATATGCAACAGAATTCCATACAATCCTCCAACCTTCCCATACATTTTTTGGAAGGCGAAATGCCCACCAAAGATCATACACTTTGCCTGGCTTGTATTCTACAACAAGAATCTATCATGGGACAACCTCAGGCAAAGATTTTGGCATGGACCCAGCAGATGCACTATGTGTAAAACAGATGAAGAATCAAATCTCCACATGTTCATCAAATGCCCAGTCATCCAGCAGATATGGTACGTAATGGCAAACACATTTGATTTTCAACTGACTGATTTTATTTCTCCTAGTGCAGCCCTTATATGGTGGAGCAAACAGACCGGGAAAAGGCGTTTTCTCATCCTCATCTTCCTATGGACACTATGGAAATGGCGGAATGCATTCATATTTACCGACACAGTCATGCCGACATCATCCATTTTTGACAACATTATGACAAATTGGCACATGATTTACGGTTCTACATGAATCATTTTTCATCACAGTTTTACCTTCTATGAAGAGAACAATATTTTTTGCATTTTCACTCAAACAATCCATTAGATATTGATATATGCATCATTAGAACCAGTCAATCCTTGATATATGCTCATATATATGCACATATGTATTGGCTTTTATGTGGATGTGTCACACATCTGTAATTATATGATCTCAATATAATATATCTCGCTTTTTTCTCCTGAAAAAACAAGTGACTTTAATCCAGCAAAATTAATAAATAATACCTATTAGATACTAAAATTTACCATTAAAATATAAATATAAGTAAATAAAAAACCGAAAAGCAATGTTTACCTCGCTTTCCCTTTCTTTGAAAACATGGGTACGGTATGCTTATTTGCTTGGAATTAGGTTGAGACGACATTTCGCAGATGCTATGATATCTCACTCTCAGTAAATTTACACAAAAATAAATATATTGGTCAACAAGGCTACAGGATGGCCTGCTTACATATAACAAGTATTTCTAAGATTCAATGTTCTTGTGAATGAAATGATCAATGCAGTACATTGACCGATTAAAATAATTTATTGAATTATATTAAATATTTGGTTGACTGCCTAGATCTCCCAGAGTTCAAAGTAAAAAAGTATTGATTTGACGTGGCCACAGATTGAATTGATTTTCTATAATATAACAGATATTTTATAGCTCAAGGTTTGAAGCCTTTCTTTGTCTTAGTCAAAACCCCTGAACTCTTTCCCTAGAGGTTTGACAAAAAAATAGAACGTTTATGAGAAATTCCATACAACACAATTGTCTTAAGAGGTGGAGACTCGATTATTAATAAATAAAATCCACTGTTACGAAAATTTTCCAATTGATGTATTAGGATGGAGTGATTTAATAATGGGATAAATTGAACAAAGGTAAAAGCGTTTTTTTAATGACTTTTAACGATTTTAAAGTGATTTTTTTTAAATTCGGTAAAAAGAATTTAAGAAATTTGATTATAGGAGTGTTTGAATTTTATATTTTATTTTTTTAATAGTGGAAATGGATTTAATACATCAAAAAAAGTTGTGGGTATTCATAATTTTGAAGATTGAAAACAATAACTCAGATTTCATCAAAATCATATTAGATTTTCTATTTTTTCTGAGCAAAACATGACCTTAAACTATTTTTTTGAACAAATATCTGTGATTCAATATCTTTGTCAATGTAATAACTAATGTTCTACAAATGAGTGATAAAAAATTTTAAAATTATATTGAATGTTGAGTTTAGTATCTAGAACTGCCAGAGTTCAAAAGCAATTTGACAATGATAATTTGGAAAAAAAAATGGATTTTGATTAACTGTGCACAAACTTAATTATTATTGTTCCAGAACTCAAGAGTCTAGAATTTTAATATTTAGAATTGATTTACAGTAATCCTACCTATATTTTACTTTAATTAATAAATAAATTTACACAAATTAAATAAATTCAATAAAATATTAATAACTCTGAACAAAGACAAAAATATACATAACAACAAAGACAAGAATATACCTTCAAAATATTGCCTCAACACTTACATTCGTGTTACAGGATACATTTTAAATTAAGTTTACTCCTTCCTTTCGACGAGGATTACTCAGATAAATTATAAGTTATTTTGATCTTGCTATTGTTGTGGTCATAATGGAATTTTCATCTCTTGTATCTTGTAGTTAACTCTTCCTTTGGAAGACATCTTTCGAGGCATTTATAAGTTATTTTGATCTTGATATTGTTGTGGTCATAATGGAATTTTCATCTCTTGTATCTTGTAGTTAATTCTCCCTTTGGAAGACATCTCTTATCCTGTTATAACTTTGCAAAAAGGTATGAACATGATCTCTGTGTTGTTGTTTTACAGCTAAAGATCCTCATTTTCAATACAAAATAGTATTTTTAAATAAGTTAACATATTTAAAAGTATTTTTAAATAAGTTAACATATTTAAAACTTCTGTTGAAATAGTTATATCAAAAAAGAATTTGTTAAATTGATCAACTATTTAGAAAACCCCATTGAAAAAGATATTATAGTTAACCATTTAAATTATGTAATGATTATTATAATCTTATAATGGAATCCGTTAAATTCATTAACCATTTAAAAACTTTCCATTACTTAAATTATAACAGTTAACCCTAATATATGTCATATTTATAAATTTGACATAAATACATATTTCTGGAACAACAATGCAAAAAAACACCTAATGCTCATCCTTGGAAAACCTTTCAGTTTACTAACATGTACTCTGATAAATCAGCCATAGCTTAATACCAAACCCTTAGCATGATTTATTGTTACCGATAAGTATTAAAGTTGATTAGTCTCTCTCATTAATTGATTTTTAATTATAATTAATTATTAATCTCTTATTCATCGTATATTCTTTTTCATTCTCTTCATTTAAAACTTAATATTAATGCCTTTCCCAAAAACATATTGTATCATGCTTTCAAGGGCCATGGGCATGGACAATTATTATCTCTTTATCCATCGTGTTGTCTCTTTTTCGAGTAGACAGATTCATTCAAAACTTAACATTAATGCCATCCTCATAAACATATTATTACATTTCACAATATCACGCACTTATGGAAAAATAAGGATGAACAAATTTTATATTAAATAGGATAACTTTACATCAAATATATTTTATAGTACTATATATAAAGGAGATTGGTAATATATTTATGGTTTAACATAGAATTGATATATTTAAGATGAAATATATATATTAAATATTATTAATCAGAATTATTTTGGGTGGTCAGTAGAAATGATTAAAAAAATTCACTCCAATTTAATTTTTAACTTTGATATAATTGACCAATATATATATTCTTTATATAAATATATAGATAGATAACCCCTTTATATATAATATTTTTTATTTCACTTTAAATGAATATACTTCAATATTATACATAAATATAAAATAATTTAATTCATATTCTTAGATTTCATATATCTAATTTCTTTCATGTTTAATATATATAAGCTTTAGAAAATGGCATCAATATATTCACATGTACACAATAATATAAGAGGATGTCTATATATATATATGATTTTAGTATTTATAGAAAATGGTACCAATATATTCACATGTACATGTACACAATAAGATAACATTCGTCTGGAGTATGTTTTAAAAATTTTTTTGATTAGCTAAGACCAGATTACAGGCCCAGGACCCAGAGGCATTTGACAAGAGTGAAAACCTGCCCCTTACGAACCAGCAGTGAATTAGCATTGTTTTCCTTAATTAAGAGTAATGAGTCTACTTGCATTTAAGGTTAAGAAGTGATTGTTGCTAGTTTGACAACTGAATTAGGTTTTCCCAACTGCGCTAAAAATAATAATACGATATTCAAGGAAGGCCAATTGAGCTTCTGATCGATATAAGTTTTTATTTCGAAGGGCTGAAATTTGATTTCGAGCCTCTCAACTTCAAATCAATTAAAAACCCTTTAAGGCTGGTCTGTAATCTGGACTCTCATGACCAGTTACGACATTATCACAGCACGCAAACAAGGGGTTAAAGCATAAGATGATAGCATCTTTGAATGACATCGTAAGCCCTCTTTATTACAAATGGAAATGAGAGAACTAAGCCTACAAAAAAATTGACATAGTAAATAACAGATTAACATGTGACAGCATTAATGCAACTGCATGACTTAAAATATTCTACTTCGTATTCTGCGAAGAACAAACACAATTATCATCTCAGCCATGCTATTATTCCGACCTGGGCACTTTTTTTTTTGGAGTGTTAGTGCCTTGCCCATTGAAAGGATTGTATTGGCAGTGTTGTGTTTGCTCAGGTTGTGAACAGCATATATCCATTGCTCTGTAATGCCCTTAGCTTTAAACTGAACCTGAAGCCGGGTCCAAAGCTAAAGATAAAGAATCAGAAGAAGACACTATTAAAGATTACTAGGAAGAGCGATCGGCCTTGGAAAAGCAATGTGAGGTAAAAAAAGACTTGATGGAGCCGGCAATGGAAGAGAAAATGGCTGCTTTCACTTGCCCTCTCTTGGGGATATGCCAGGACTCAGAAGGCATGCTTATATTTTGCTTGGGATTGGCCTTGTATGACATGCTGGAGTTTCTAAGAATACTCTTTCAAGAACTGTTAAATCTACACAAACTGAAAGGAAAAGATTGGCTAGCAAGGCCAGAGGCTGCTGTGAAAATATAACAAGTTTATCCGATATTTAAGGTTGCAGTGAATGTAGCAGTCAATGGTCTGCAATTGACTGCTTAAAAATTTAGATAATTTTCTCTGTTGTACCGAATGCCTAGTTTGGTTCGTTACAGCTAATCAAGCAACATGCACGTGCACACTTATGACAACACAATTTTCAAAAGAAGACTGATGGAATTGCTAGCTGATAGTATGCAGATCTTCATATCTTCAAACTCATTTTATGCTATTTTGGATTATGTTTCTTCCATTTGGTCAAGAGAACCATTCTCTAGTCAATATAATTTCACTGTTTATCGATGGCTTGGTGTTCAAACTAACTTTAGCATCAGTCAAACCATCGAATTTCCAGTTGTCAAGCAATGACATTTTTCTTGCTGGTACATGTTTTTTCTACTGTTTCAATTGCAATGTTTAAAACTTGGTATGACATTTTTACTGCTGGCACCTGCATTTTTTAATGTTTGAATTTCCAATGGTCATAGATTTTTATTGCTTGTACCCGCCCTTTTTCTTAATGTTTAAATTTCCCATCTTCAAAACCTGCTGACACATTTTTCGTGCTTGTACGTGCTGACACTTTTTTTTGCAAAGGAAACTTCGCTGTTCTAAAAAGGAGCGGTGTATAATGTGATTTTTTAGAGATTTCGGTGACGGAATCGTCGGAAGAAATTGAGGGTTTATTCTTTCTATGGCAAGTATAGTTGTGAGAAGTTACCCTTGTGCAGTTAAAATGGTTTTTTAACTGCATATTTAGATTCAACACCCTGAAAAACCCCTGGGACGCTTTGATTGTGCAGAAACTAGCTATCAAACTTGATATTTCAATAAATTGCTGCCAGATTTTAACCAGAAAAACCCACCAAAAAAACTTTCAAAAAAACACATTATAGAAAACTACAAGCCCCACGTGTCAAAAAGGCTTTATCCCAAGAAAACCTACTTGAAGCTTTTGGACAGAAGTGAAAATGGTGGAAGAGTAGGTGAGGGTTTCAGAATGATGAGGTGGTATCTAGCAAGGCTAGAAAAGGCAAGAAGCGGTCGGGATTAATAAGTTCACAGTGGTGTACAGCACGGTATATATTAGTGTATTAATTATGGTATATACATTTCCTTCAAAACAGATAGGATTCCTGGTACGTGTAAAGTGATAACAATAAAAGAATATGATATCATTGACTGCTTTACAGCCCACATTGGTTAAGTCCATTACATAAACATATTTGGATTTGATTCCCAATTTCCCAGCACGCTCATGTTCTGCACACTTGCTTCCATTAACTTCGTATTGCATTCATAGTTAGTGCATTGAATCCATATATATTAACTCCTTGGTACATCTATAATCAAGAACAGTTAAGCATGTTTTCTATAAATTATGTTTAATTTCACAATACAAAGAGGTTAAGGGGTTGATTAAATAAATATGTTATATTTTTTTATGAGAATTTATTATAATTTAGTTGTCAAATTATCAGTGGGAAAACTATTATTAGTTTCTTTCCATAAATGAATGTTAACTTATCATTGTTATGCCAAGAAAAACCATGCCACGTAGAATTATTTCATTGGTGGTTCATATGGGGTACGCATGGTACTTAAGGGAGCAAGTTTCCTTTCTTGCTAGATACCTCTAGATCTTGGGCCATTAACATGTTTCGTTAACATGTTTCCTTAGGTCAACTAAGCAAAAGTAGTTTTAAGGCATAATCCAAACCCCAAAAAATAATGTTATATCTATAATAATAATTGTTATTTTAAATATTTGTGCTTTATTTATATTTTGTTTTCTACTTCTCCCGCGGCGGGTGGAGATTCGAACTCCTTGCAGATGCTTGGAGGTGATCACATTGATGGGACAAACACTTGGAATCATCATGCATAGATGGTCGATAAGCAGTACGGGCCACCTCCACTAGACTGAGGCAACGTGGTGGGAGTTAATGTGCCCTTGTGTTAGCAGGTGGACCCTAACATTAGAACTGGTTTATTTTATGTTTCAACTTGACTTCGCATTCAAACGAGTTCAAGTTTGGTACATGGTAGATTTGTGCTCACACCTAGTTAAGATTTGCTTCAATCACTGCAAGGCATCCTTAATTATGGAGGACAATGATCGTGATAAGAAATTTGATAGCTTTTAGTGAATTCTGGGGTATATCATACATAAAGCAAGGACTCTAACACCATATTTCGCACTAATTTGTCGAAAATGGTGTAGAATTAGCCTTGGTGGATTCTTACATTGCCATTTTCTACCTCCTGCATGGAGCTATGGCGATCTTTTTTACCAAGCTTGTGGCACTAATGCTAGGAAATTCTCTAGATTGGATGGTAGTGTTGGGATTCTCCATCTCTTTCAACATTGGACATTCAACACCAATGTTAGAGGTAAATTTGCAACTAGAACAGGGGCACATACAATTTCAATGTGTATTGTGGTTAACAAGCAAGGTGAGATGTATGTTGAAGGTGCATTAGAGGCAATGAGAGTAAAAATTATCATGGGTGGAATTAGCCTCAGAGTGGTCCACGACCATCCTCTGAAGTGTGACAGAGATGGGTTGAAGGCAAGGTTGTCTAGCCTTATCCTTTCGAATTACACAACTAATGATCCTAGAAGGGGTTGGATTTGGTTTGTGGGTGTGGTTGTTGTTATTCGTTGAATGACTTGGCTCAAAGGATGGAATATAACCAGGCATGTTCCACTGATGCAAATCGCGGACCCAGGTCCCTTTAATCTTCTTTTATTTTAGACAATATGCTTAGACTTCATGATATATGATCAGTGGTAGGTAGTTTATTTGATTTTGGAAAGTTGAAGGCAAGTCATGGGGCTCTAATGTACATAGAATGCATAGGCAAGGTTTTATGTTTATCAAACTTCCTTATAATACATCAACTTATAATGTCAAGACATTAAGACTATGTTGCTAGTCTTGTTTCCCTATGGGCAAACCAACAATATAGTCAAATACAACTTATAAAGAAAAATGTAATTAAAAGACAAAACTATATATATTATAATTAAAAAATAATTGAATTTAAAGATTTTGAAATTTCAAATTATTTAATATATTTTTTTTTTATAAAACACTAATAAATCATATTTAATTTAAATAAATATGAATATTAGGAATATAATTAATGTATAATAATTTGTAAACAACATTAGAAGGCTTTAATAAAGTAAAGCAAAGTCCAGGCCCTTCACAATAGTCTTGCAATAGATAACTCTTGGCACATTATTTCTATTACAGCAATTAATCAAAATCCCTTGTCATAATAGATACAAAATTATATGAAACTTTGTTAAGTGTGCTTTACAGAAATGGGTAAGTATATCAAAAGGCGAGTTGCACTCCTAGTTTTATTATTTTTTACAACAACATCTTTGGTATAAACAATAAATTGCTACATAAGTGCATAAAAACAACATGATATACCGTTTAACCTAACTCGATTGTGTCTATAAGGCATTCCATAGGTATGTAGAAAACTCAACCCTTGACTTCATTGCAGGACTAGGTATATCTTAAAGCCACACTTGAGTAAGGATTAATGAAATATGTTGTACTTTAATGATAATTTAGTTGCTTAATTATCATTAGCTAATGTTTCGTATGGGATTTATTGATATATGTATATATTCACATTAAACACTCACAAGACTAACTTATGAAATGAATCAATTATCATACCCATTGGCAATGTAGATGGAATATGTAATATCACTATTTAATATCTCATTTTCCAAACCAAAAACACCACATTATTGTTTCAACTAAAAGATAGGAATGGAAATCTCCGTCTTATAGCAAGGATGAGATGCATTGCATTTTTTTAGAAATAATGTTTTGTTGAACATGTTCTAATGTGAAGTCCTTCTTACTTCTATAATTAGATTAAGGATGTTTGAAGATGGCTTAAAACTAAAGATATTAGAAACCACAAATAATAGGATATCGTTACTTAGCCTTAAACTCTTTCTTATTAAAACTTAAAAAAATAGTCACTCCAAATATTAGAACCTTTGATTTTATTTAGATCTAACTTGCATCCATGTGGAATGTTAGTGATAAGAAATTTGTAAAACTAATAATTATCTTCTTTCCTTTACACCTCACGTATATCTCATCATGATTTAAGTGGATCACTAATGAATCAAAAATCAAAGTCTTCGAATCTCAATGAAACTAGGACTAGATTGAAGAGCTCGTTGTAAGCTTTGCAATGTCGCAAATGCTGCCTTAATCTAACTTTGTATGATGAAATTATGGCTAAACAATTTTTTTGGGATGAAAGACAAAAAAGTCAAAATCAAAGTCAAGTAAGATGACATCAGTGGTCCATACCGTTGATGTCAGCAAGGTGATGTGGCATTCCGTATGATTGATACGAGGTAGGTCGTACACTGACATGTCACCCATTCGTACAACTGACATGTAGTCGTACAACTGACATGGCACCACCATACCGTTTGACGTGACAGACATTTGGAGCTAACTAGGTTTGTAGGTGGCATAGTTGACTAAGATGACATGACAACATTCACTGAGGTGACTTGGCACAGTTGATGTGGGTAGTGATTTAAAGCTTATGCCTAATAGGATGGGGCCATGTGTCCCAATCAGATGGTACCACATGGCATCCAACGAGCGGCCAAATAGGCCCGACCCAACCAAATTTGGCGGCAGTTCACTTTTAATCGGCAACAATTTTCAAAACTTTGGTGAAATGCCATTGATGAACCAACCATTGCATGTAAAATGGGTTCATAGGAGTTGAACCCACGCCTACCAACTGGCAACCCCAAATTAAACACCAAACCCTCAAACAACATGCCAGTGGTGGTCACAGTTCGGGGGCAGTTTTAAATTTAATTTTCCAAGCGATATGTGTTGGGCAGCATATATATAACCGATTAATAGAATTTGTAACGACAAATACAATTACAACTAGCACTAACTTCTATCGCAGTTCTGGTAGACACACCAACATGTAACCCATTAATTTGTTATAACTACTCACATATATAGGTTAACGACAATGTGCAGTTAACTAAGTTTGTTACCAGCGACAGTTCATATAACCGTTGAAGGAGGTGTCTAAGTGAAACTTTCAATTTCGGTGGTCAGTTAAACGATTATGCAGATTTGTCATGGTTAGATGGTTCAACGGTCGTATAAAATGATAACAACTTATAACAAATGCTATCGGCGGCCTTAGTCAGACGGTATCCAAAACAACTTGCAAACGGTATGTGGAACCACCAATTACACGGTGACTTCAAAACATATGTTTATACATGACAGTTATATGGCATTGATAAATATAGCGAACAATTATGTTATATGTTGGAAACAAGTGGTCAACCCAAACTTCACAACAGATACGGTTTATCACCAAACAGGCCATGCGGAACAATAATCCGACAAGCATATTATTTTGCAACAACGATCATATAACCAATGCCACGGTTCCAATCATTCAAATGACGAATGGTTTACGATTACAGCCTGATAATTTAAGCGGCAAACCACAAATAAAGCAGTGGCACTTTGATTTTAATGCTGCACAACCATTTAAAAAGCCCAATCATTCAAATGCCAAGGAGGGGAGTGGGAGCCCTAATTTAATAAAAGAAAACTCATAAGCACAGGGGTTCGACCCTCAGTACCCTCCGTGGCAGTAGCGTCATTTACCACGAGGCTATGGGGCCAGATCTTGTAAATTGTGTCCTCAAAATATTATTTTAACGCCAGCCAAGCTGCGGAGCCATGAGTGGAGCGGGCCGAAAGCCGTGGGGTTGTGATGGAACTGTGAAGAGGGAAGAGTGACTATGGAACCAAGAGCCATGGATCCATTACAATGATGGAACCTTGATCGAGATGAAACCATGACCTTGACATGTGGTTCCATGAAGAATATTTGAGGAATATTTTAGATTCCCTGTGGGGCTAGATGTGTAGGTGTCGTAATGTGGTGATCCAAGGGGCCTTAGAAACACTCAGAATTTAGAAGTGGCTTTTGAAAATCTCAAAAATAAAAGTTATTTGATTTCACCCAAACTAGGATGAGATTGTAGTGCTTGACGCCCTGATTCTAATGACGTGAACATCACTCAAACATGTGTTCGTATGCTCAAGATATTCATGGTCAAAGTTTTGGTCAAAATGACCCTCGTCCCAACCACTAACGAGACAACAATTTGGAATTTCTAACGCATGGATTCCAGTCGTCGGAACGGGTGAATTTGTCATCTGTTTAATTTTTTCAATGACCCTTAAAAATCGGTGGAAATTTTTAAATATTTTGTATATATATATGTGTGTGTGTGTGTGTTGTGGCGGGCCGCCACCCCCACCACCCCTCCCAAACGACTTGTATATATATATATATATATAATGTTATCTTAAATTTGACCGACGGCGAATTTAAATGGTTGACCGTCATGTAAACCGAGCTGACGGATTTGAACCCACCCAACCATTGGTCGCTCGCCCACGGGCAACCCCATGACCGACCACCAACCATTTTTAAAAACGCGCCATTTTAAAAACTCAAACTAGCAAATAAATGCCAATAGAGAGTTAAATGGGGAGGCCCATCGGCTTGACCCTGGGACCTGCCCCATCCCATTTGCGCCTTTTTCCAATGCTCCAACAACCTTACCTTTGTAAATTCTGTCAACTTCATAATATTTGAACCTCGGTGCATTTGCATGGACTGGGGAGCGTCAAATGGAGGCAAAGAGGAGAGAGGAGGAGGGTGGAACTAGTACACAGAACCCAGAGTTGGTATGTTGCGCGCATGGTTACTGAGGAGAGAATATTCCCTAGAATATTCCACAAAATCAGTGAGGAATCTAAAATATTCCCCAGAGGATGATTTTTCACAGTGTCAAATTCATGCCAAGTTTATACTCAAACGAACCAGAATTTCACAGGGAATGTGATGATGTTATCTATTTCCTCATCTGAGCATCAAAATTTTAGGCAGTGACCAGGGAGGAATCTTTGGAGAATCTTATGGAATCTAAAAGATTCCCTTGGAGGCTGATCTTTTTATAGAGGCAGAATGATGCCGACTTTATAGTCATTTTTCTCAGAATTTCGCAAGGAGCACAATGGGTTGCTCAAAATTTTCATCCAAGCATAATATTTTTTGTCAATCTCCGAGAATGAATATTTGGGAGAATCTTTGAGATTCCTGAGCATCCATATTTTGACAGTGTTAGAAAGGGATCCAATGTACAGTCATTCGACACGATTTCACGCCACGAATCCAACGGTGCAATCCATTTTGTTAGAAAAGTTGTGCATTTTGAGGCCATCCCCAAAAGCGCAGGTATATGATGCACTGATGCCATATTTTTGTTTTGATTTGCTAAGATGATGTTTTGTTATTGAGATCCTTGTTACCATTACGTTGAAAGATACTTGTATGCCACTTCATGTGTGAATTTATTATCTTGTGATGTTGAAGGAGGGCCCATATGAGTAAGATTTCCTATAGGAAAATGTCTCATGGAGATACATGCCACTCTTTTTGAGGAAATTTATACTTATAATGAAAAAAGAATGTACCATGTACTCATCATCATCTTCCATAATTCAATAAAGCAAACTCGCCACTCTTGACACTGAACCCAGAGACGTAACCCACACTAGGTGAACTTCGTTATCAATGTGTGTGTTCTTTGATTTTATGGTCATCATTATGTTTCCTCTTCTGTAAAAGTATGAACATCTGGTTTTTCATACTCTTTCACATGCAATTCTGCTAACATCACAGAAGTAAAATATTTTGGTTAATTCTGATAGCTGGAGATCAAGTTTTATATTAGAGCGGTCTTCTTGCTTATGCGAATTTTGAATATGAATGATTCAGTGTGCAACTAGAAATAAAATGGAGAACAATAGAGATCTCTTCAAGGACCTCCTTAGGATGACACGCATGGTAGATTTAATTTATGTAGATTATTAGAAGAAAATGGCAAGAGAGGAACAAGAGAAAGAAAGAGCACAAGATGATGCTCCATCTCTATCTTCTAGTTATTATTCATCTTCTTCATCGTCTTCTCATCATTTAGATGAGAAGATAAATCAAAGCCTTCAAGTAGAAAATGTTGAATTGAGGAGACTTCAACGAGAAGAGAAAGAGGAGAAGTAGAGATTACATTGTAAGTTACGAACCACGGAAGAGGCATTGGAAAAATTTGAAGCACAATGAAGGCTTAGCGAATCCATCATCCCCTGCTTCAGAATCAACAGCTAAGGTAAACAATGTTGATCATTCTTCAATTTCATTTTCACATGACATTATTTCTGTTGGAAGCCTTGAGGTACCCATTTTAAGAACCAACTTGAGACTCCTTACCAAGATAGGATACACTGAAGGAGAGTTATCAAAGGTAGCAGAAGCTTCCAAGGGATTGTCGAAGCCATTGGTGAAAGAGGATGATTGGAACACATCAGAATCCTCCCATGACAGTGCACATTGCAGAGGAAGAGCTAAGGCAAGATCGCATTACCAGAATCATACCAAAGACATTCAAGAAAGGTATAAAAGTCTTAGCATTCTAAAGTTCATTTTGATTACAAGCATATTGTTAATAATGAGCAGAAAGCATGGTGTAGAAAACCATGTAGTTTTTGTGGCTTGCCTAACCACATGGTTGTCAAGTGCTAGAATAGAATGGCAACAAGAAAGATGATGAGATGTGAAAGGCCTTCTCACATTAGGGAAAGAAGAAGGTTAAGTAGATATGGAGGAAGAGGACTTTTTGCAATCATTGCAATAGATGTGGATAGCAAAGAGCCGCATGCTAGAGGCTCCATCCAAAGCAACGTCTCAAGGAAAAAGTGCTCGTGCAGGAATCAGAGAATGAATGAATATGTTCAACAAGTGAATCAACCATAGGGAGATGACCCATTCACCTTAATGAGTGAGAGATGGTTTTACTAGGTATGGTAGCTTGTCATGGCCACATTTTGTAAATCATATGTTGTGATATACATGTAAAAGTGATGATGCGTTTTCCATCACTTGTTAAAGCAACAATGATGTTTTGGCCTTTTATTGATAGTTGGGGCATTGGTTTCTAATATGATGTACACTTGACCATAGAGTGTGCCTTATAAACCCTTGACAAGTATGTGGATGCTTGGTTCATGTTTAATGATGTAATTGAACATGTAGTTTGCAAGGATTATACTACATGTTTGCAGAGGATGCAGGTGTCATCTCATCACTTATGGCTCCGAAGAACATGGGTGAAGGAGAATGAAGTGTGGCCTGCTATAATAGTTGATGTGAAGACAATGTAACATAGCAGTTGCAGATTATGTTCGTGCTTTTGGAGGACCAAAATATCCTTAGTGGGGAGGAATGATCCAGGTGGCCCCATAAATTCTCACAATTTGGAAGTGGCTTTGGAAAAACTCGAAAATAAAAGTTCTCCAATTTCACCCAAACTAGGACCAAATCATAGTGCTCATCATCCCGATTCCAATGCCATGAATGGCACTCAAATCTGAGTTCATATGCTCAAGATATTCACGGTCAAAGTTTTGGTCAAAATAGGCCCAATTACAACCACTTACAAGGCAACAATTTGGAATTTTTCGGCACAGATTTGGCCACCAAAATAGGAGAATTTGCCGCCCCTTTAATTTTTCGATGACCCATAAAAATCAACAGAAAAAATTTAAATAGTTTGTTTAATATAAAAACATAAAAATATAAAAACAATTGGGTGGCACGCTACCACCCCTCCTCAACTGCATGTATTAATATATATATACCGTTATGTTGAATTTGGCTGAAGACCAATTCAAATGGTTGAACTCCATGTAAATCAGGGCTAGCGGGATTTGAACTTGCCGAGCCATTGGTCGGCCCGCCCATAGGCGACCCCATGACCGGCCACCAACCATTTTTAAAAACATGCCATTTTAAAAACACAACTCGCCAAATAAATGGCAACGAAGAGTTAAATGGGGATGCCCGCGGGCTTGACCCCAGGACCCATCCTGTCACGGCCCCAAGCCTACGGTAGTCTTCCAACCGTGCTAGGCGAGGTGCGGCACCACCGAACACTTTCTTTTCACCAATACTTATGTTCATGGACTATGCCTAACCACTTATTCCTACTTAGTTTGTGATGCTCAACCAAGTATTATTAATGTGCCTTTATACCAATGAACACCCATACACATTCATTATCAACATCATTATACAAGAGAAATGCACAACAGTATAAAGGGAGGGGCAACTCCCTGCAATATGAGTCTGCCCGATATCAATATATTATACAATCTTTCATTTTTACAATGCACAAGTTAAATCTTGGGAAACCCCAAATTTACACTTAGCCAATTTTTCACAACTTCGGCAAACTCGGTTGCCTAGCTCATCGGCACCTCCGCACAGTCGCCGCATGACTAACCAATCCTTCGTTCACCTCATCGCATCTTCGTGTCGTTTGCCCAACTTGAGCGCGCCTCCAAGTCGCCACACACGGGCACCTCCAACCGAGACACACCTCCGTCCGCAATCTCAACACTCCAACAAGTCTTCGTGCACACTTGCACGATGGGCGGGCGCTCACCCGAGTCACCAAGACACCCATGCCAAGTCGTCACACAAATCGGGCGCCACACGTTCACCGTGCATGCCTCACCCGACCACCGGTCGCACCTTCGCCCGCACCTTCGCCAACACCAAGTCCAACGCTTCTTTGTGCACGACCGCCCAAGAATGGGCGCATAAGATCTACGCCTTTCCTCCTTGCCTTATGCGCACTTAGACTTGCGCTCCTCTTACTTGTGCAAATATTTCAAGGTCGAATATTCGATGGTTGAACGCTCTCCAAGTGCGTCCAACATATACCCATCGCAATGTGTTGTAGTGTGTGGGTGGCTGCCCAGCCGACCGCCCCACAACGCTATGCACACACCCCTTCGAATGCCTTTACCATGTCGGCCTCGCCCTCCATCATAGGTCGGCCAACCCCATCGCATGGCACCCCAATCGTGGGTATAAACTCCAACGCTCCCTCCTCATGTGTACGCACATCTCCAAGGAACATCGCATATCGTCGCAACTTTCGCAACCGCAGCTCGCATAACCGGTCGTTGCACCGTCGTGCATGACCGCCCATCGCACGACCGAGTTTGGTCGTGCACGCACTTGAGTCGCCCGACGCCCAACCGCTTGCACACCCAAGGACCTTACATCCTCCTCCACCTGAAATCGTTGTCGTCCTCGACAACATACCATCCTGGTAACCATCCACCAAGATCACCCATGATGTCAACTCCTCCACATACTGCAACCATCACTGCAACATATGTAGAACTATCATCTCCATCATGTCTCATCTCGGCAACCATTCGTCACCAAGATAACCATACCAACGTATGCACCCATCGGTATGTCATGCATCGGAAGTCATCTCAATCCATGACCATCAACTCCCATGTCACAATCTCCACATGCTGCTCCATCATGGAAGGCTGGCCCCTCCATCTCAAGCTACATGCCCACTGCAACATATCGGGTTGACCTCATCATGTGTTTTCCTCATGTGAACTGCTGCCATGATACTCCAACACCATGCTAACATATCTCTGTACACTACATGTCCCCATGTTTGAACTAGTCGGGTGATCAGTCCAACTGTCACGCTCAAACCATGAGAATGCACATCCTCATGCCACCATTAGTCGTTCCTCAAAACATCCCGTCACATCATCAACTCGATCAAGAATCCATCCATATAAGTAAGCCATGCTCAGGTCCATGAAGAAGTCCTCATCTCATCTGCAACATGCTGTCCATGATGTTTGGTGTCACATCTATCCCAACATCATCCATATGTGTGCCTCCTAAATATAAGGAGACCATCTCATCAACCTCCAACTCTCGGTGTGCCACATCCAGCTCCATGAAGCAATCTCCATCATATCTGCAATGTGTCATCCCTCAAGTCTGCCATAGAAACAAGTATACACCTGTCTCATCTATCCATGTGCTGCCCATGATCAGAGATTAATCAGCTCCCATGTGTCAAAAGTAGTTGAGTCTCAGCTCAACGCATGCCCAAGTGTTGCCACCAAAGCATCATCATCATCGTAACTGCATCACTCCAAAGTGTCTCATATCAATCCTCTACATCAAGTCACTCTTTCAAGCCATTCCCATTCATGTACTTGAAAGTATGCACCCCATCCTGCATCAAAGTCTCTGACCTCAGCTCCTCAATGCATCAGATCCTCCAAGTCCACCATATATGAAGTCTCCTTGGAAGTCACAACAATCTCATGTCATCATGAGCTCCATAAGTCATCTCCAACCAACACTCAGCAAGCATACAAGTCTCGGCCCAAAGGTCTCTACAAGATGCCTCAGCGCTCCATGTAGTAAGAGTGTCCCATAGTCTGCTCATAACTCCATCCAATTCCATGGCCTTATTGTACATAAGTGCACAACCTCTCCATCGGCTTGTACATAAAACATCTCCATGTCACATCAGCAAATCCATCTGCACAACATCCCTACTTTGGCACTCCTCATTGGATGCCCATAAGTGACACCTCTAGAAGTGCTCCCACATAATGTCCCTGCATAAGACTGCCATGCTCCATGCCTCCAACCTGATGTCCATGACTAAGTTGCCCATGTAGTCCAACCAAGTAGACCCATCACAACAATCGGTCATCCTCACCCAAGTCTATAATCTTCGGTTTAGTGAACTCGGTCACCCAACCATATCATCATCACATGAGTCTCTTTATCATAGCTCCTCCACCAAAGGTTCCACCAAGACTTACTCTTGGTCTTGGCCATGAGAAGTCCACCCAAGCAACTCAAGTGTGTGCCGTCCAATCTGTCCATGAGTCATGCCGGGCACTTAGCCATGTGGCTAAAGCACGACCTATTCCTCCGCAATGATCATCATGTTCCTCCCTTGTCACGGGCCTTTGTACCTTCCACCATAAGGTCACAAACAACCCCAACAAGTCCTGCAACAATCAACAATCCTTGCTTCTCCATACAAGGTCTCATCATAAACATCCATGGTAAGATGCTCCCTAGCATCGGCAAACTGGCTTTTCCCTTCCCTGCATA